>PYWC01000001.1:2529203-2552661 GCA_003182015.1 Tuber magnatum | reverse complement strand
GCTTAACGATATTAAGTTTTACCGTCTACTTTACTCTTACATTTGTGTGAACTTTTGGCGATAAGTTTGAAGTTGTTTGGTGCGGTCGCAACCTTGGGATCCATCTTCCTAGGGGTGCCCCCGTTACACCTCAACCCTTTCACCATGGCAAGTGGCTGCTGGTTCTATCTCTGCATATGAAGTGATCAGCCCTGACGACAGACTTACCAATGCGGTCTGCTTCCTCATCCGTCTCTGTCAGCCAGCAGGAGCCATACACCTTCGTTATCGTGCCAATAGCATTTAGGCCTCTTAATGCTCCAGGTTAATCTTCCACACGGTAGGCCTTTACCTAGCTCTACCTTATCATGCCTCTGGGTGTAGGTGAACGATAATCTCTTCGGCGTCGCCTCCTTGTCCAGAGTTTCCTCGGTATTTTTCTGCCAACAGACTTGAAACTCAGTCTTGCTGCCCGCCTCGCAGCCCGAGACTCCTATCAGAGTAGACGACCTCCGCTCTGTTGGCATCCATCCGCTAGTGTAGCTGAGTGGTCTTTGTATGTGTTTATCTCCACAACCAAGCGACTACTTTAGTTCATTTGACTATGCTAGGATAGCCATGAGTGCTCTCATGAAGACTTAGCAAAACCCCTGCGTCGGCAAACCCCACTGGTGGTCTGAAGGAGGGTTTTGTGCCAGCGCCATATTGGGAGAAACTAACTGATTCTCCTACTGCCCCTGAAGGACCCTGGGATTGAACACATCACCTTTTGTCAATAATGACATGATATGCCCATTATGCTATGCCGGTTCATCTTATGTGTTACAGGGGAACACCAAGTGGCTATCTTCAATTCGGTTCTCTATTTGATCCCAAGACAATCCAGATATAGATAAACAAGGAAAAGACTTGACATGTCCCATGCCAGTGCCATATTCTGTATCTGGGACGACTGGTTTTGCAACTATTCCATTTCTGGGTAGGTACATTCAGAGACCAGGGGGGCTCTACCTGCGAGGTCATAGTAGCCTGCATGCGTTCTGGTCTCTTGTTCGGGCATTGTCTGGTTATATGTCTATGACCGCCACGGTATAACCATAGTTCCCTTCTGATTCCATCATCCTGCGGTGCCTCAGTCAAGGTTTGTCACCCTGCTGAGAAGTCCATAGGGCTCGAGCCTGTACCAGCAGCAGTGGTGGTACCAGGAGCAGAAGTGATAGAGTGAGGATAAGTGGCCACAGAGGTGCACTACGAAGAGTAGGAGGAGCCGCTCTTGTCTGCTCCATGGGCTGGGATATTGTCGTTCAACCATTTTAACCCATTGGTGAAAACTGTAAGTATCTCGGGAGGGTCAGCAATGGTGGTCAGCGGGTCCTTTAATTCTGGTCAGAGACCTCGGTAGAGGCCACCCCGCTTAGCCATCTAGTTCCAGTTCGTATCTGTGGCCAGGTACTGGAAATCTGCTAGGTATTGCAAGAAAGTGCAGTTCTTCTAGGAACGGTCCCTTATTCCTCTTCCTGCTGTAAGCATGTGGTTCGGGTCACCAAATAGCTGTTCTAGTTCGGTCAACAGGGCTCCAGTATCGGTATAGTTGCTACCCGCAGTAGTGGTATTGTGTTGTGCTTGCACCAAGGTGGACCCTGTGTGGAGGGCGATGGCGTATGCCAGATAGTGTTGTTCATTGTCAAACCAGTGGCGGTCCCCGTGGAGTATCATACTCGGTTGGGTAGCAAAGGAGCAGTACTTGTCCATGGTGCCACCGTACCTTTCTAACTTTGGGATCAAGACTTTCTAGCTACTCCCGGTATATAGAGCAGGACCAGCAGCGGTATGGGTGAGGGTGTTATTAAGTGAGGTGATTATTCTGTTGGCGAGAGTCAAGTTCAGTGTAGTGGTAGCAAGATGGGCCTTGAGGCCTTGGCCTTTAAGGTAGAGGGTCAGAAGTTCTTCTGTCAAAGTTTGTAGTTGCTGTTGCAACCATTCATCAGGAGGAGACTCAGCAAGTACTGGGAGGCTTACAGTCTAGGGGAGGATATCTTAGATGTGGGTGAGATGGTTGTATCTGGGGTCGTGGGTCAGGTTACCTAACCGTTCATTAGACAGGCTGGCAGTCTGATTCAGATATGTGAAAAGCTGGGCAGGGATTTTGACAGATCAGGACATGATGTAGTATGGGTTGGATCCTCAGGGAGGCAATCTTGTGTAATCAGAAGGGTCTGTGCGGTGTCAAGGGCAGATAGCCCAAGGCACATCATGCCAGGTGGGATAAGAGAGAGTGGCAAGTTGTAACGATCTCTGCTGGTTAGTACTTGCTCTACACGGGTAATGATACCTTTGCCACGAATGCTTGAGACTATAGATCTTCTTCGGGGTGGATAGCTAAACACCCCAGACTCCTATCTTAAAACTAGCATATAAGGGTCATTGCGCAGTGGGGCCACATAGGTGAAGAGTATAGTGATAAAGTTATAGGTAAGAAGATAGAAAGATAATAGCATAAAGAGCTTATCCTCCTGGGTCCCAGTGACCCTTTTTATACTCGCTCTTGATGCCAACCCTAACCCTGCGACTTATGTCTCTGAGTCATTACATCATACGATCTCGCAACTGCGAGTCGTTCAAACGTATTTAACCAATCACAACATACTAGTGACTCACAACTGTGAGTTGTGTGAAACCCCATGACCCTAACGTGAGTCATAGTGCGAAAGCCTAACCAACCTAACTTGCCTGTAAGTCTTACTCAGTTCTCCAAACCTTCTGTTCTGAGTCTTCCATAATGTAAGAAACCTTCCTCACCTGTCACCGTTTGTAATATTAGCTCCCCTCTCCCTCTAGCCTGAGTTTCATCAGGCTATGCCCATCACACCAGGGCCCATCCTAATGCTTTCGCTTCCCTTCCCAACAACTCCGGGTATTTCCGTTCACATTGCCACTTTTCCCTCAGTTCCTGGAGGGTGGTGTTCGCAACCTCAATTGTTCACTGTTGCATTCTGATCATCTTTTCTTGAGTGTTAATAGTTGCTCATTGGTTGCTCAGGGTCTCTTGCACTTCATCTCGCATTCTACACAGGTCATCAATCTGTTGGTATAGGCTGTCCATATCTGCTAGGGTTTCCGTATTTTCCCTACTCCCCTCTCTCCCCTGCTGTGCCCTCATGGCTGCCCTGAGTGTCCTTATTCCTTTGTGGCCCTGTTTCAGGAGCTTTTGGCTTCCGTCCTTTGGGGGATAATATCCCACATCTACTTTTTTCCATTTTATGGGTCTTGCACCAATCCCAGTAGCACTGCAGCCACCTTTTCTTCTCATGAATTTCAAGTCTATTCCTGTGGATTCAAGGGGCCTTTGAGAACCATCCTTGTCCTTGTTTATCGCTTAGGTGCCTCATGCACTCATCACCATAGCAGCCCATCTATGACCTGGTATTGGGTTCTGCCATTTTCTCTGCCTCCTATTGCCTTTCATCCAATTTGGTTTTGGAGAGCCATTCACATCCTGGGCTAGTGGGGGTGACATCACGGGGGAGACTGATCGTAGTATCCCATCCCTTCTATGGCCCGATCAGTGGTGACTTTGTCTGTATGGTTTCGATTTTGACCCATCCAGGGTCTGTAGGTGTATACTTGGTAGAAGCGACAGATTGCAATTTCTGCATTTTTGAAATTGCTTGCAGGAAGCCAAGTCTTATTGTGTTCAGAGGAATAACCAGTCCGCTTAGCATGGTATTGTAGGTTACCATAGCGCTAGCGAGAATCGATTAATTCTTCAAGGTCATGTTCACCTTCCCCGTCTATCTCAATAGGTGGAGGGGAAAGACTATCTTCAGAAGGTAGTTTGTTATTCGAGTATAGTTCGCGGAGTGATGTATGGAATGTATTGTATATTGTGATCTGGGGCAGGAGGTCGAGCTTATAAGACTGACTGCACACTTTTGCCAAAACTTTGATAAGTTCAATTTTCTTGTAGTCGTGTTTCTTTGATAGTCTCATAGTTTGTATGTTTCTTGGTAGTAGCCATACCATATCTCCTGATTATATGCTTGGATCAGGTCCGTATCATTAATCGTAACTTTCCTTTTGTTGTAGTTGTACCGTGACCATCTCGTTTCGCAGAACTTCATGAAGTGGCACCCTGTCATCGGAGCTCGTTATCATGCTTTTGGTCACAAGACTGATAGCCTCGTGTTCTGAATTTGGGCCATAATTTGCATTGGATAGTGCATTCTTTATTGTCTCTTGTCTTGTGTTGTTGTAAATGAAGTGCGCCATTCAGAGGAGTTCATTTCCGTTCTCCTGTTGATAGTTAACATATGCCCTTATATAGTGCTCCGCTATCATGTTAACCTTTTTGGTTTGTCTATCTGTTGGGGGTGGAATGCTGTGCTCAGTCTTAGCTGTATTCTGGGTTTTGCAATCGTTTCCTTCCATACTTCTGTTGTGAACTGCGATCCTCTGTCTGTTATCACATTCTTTGGCAAGCCATGAAGTTGAAATATTTCTCGCATGGAGGTCAAAGCGAACTATCGTACCATCATACTCTTTTTGCATACAATAAAATGACCAATTTTGGTCAGGTGATCTACCACTACCAGGATGGCATCATTGCCATCCGATGGGGGTAGGTCTGTGATGAAATCCATGGATATGGATTTCCATGGTTTATCCAGTGCTTCGGTTGGTTTCAGTAGTCTGTAAGGTGCACATCATATAACTTTTGTCCATAGACAATCGTCGTAGTTTTTGACCTATTGTTTGATGGTTTCTTATATTCCTAACCAATAGTGTTGGTGGTATACCAGGTTGGTAGTTTTAGCCATTCCCCCATGACCTGGGCCAGGCAGATCATAGTTCCTTCATGCCAGGTTTGTTTGGATTTCTTCGTCCTCTGGTATCCATGTTCTGCCATTATACCAAAGGTAGTTGCCATCCCACTTTCTCAGCCCCAATGCTATGTTTTTCATTTCCTTATCCCCTCTTTGTAGTTCTTGTTGTATCTGTTGAATCTTCTCGTCTCTTCCACTACTCTCCATAATAGTGACCTGTATATCATCCTAGATTTCCCTTGTTTCCATTCCCTGGAAGTACTTTTCTCTGAGGAGTAGTATCTGCTGTGTTCTTATGATTCTTTCCTCTTTGTTCTCTTTGGGTTGGTCCTTTGCTTGTCTTGTGAGGGCATCTAGTTTCCCTCCTTCCTTCCCTGGTACATATTCCATTTTGGTGTTGTACTTGCTTTGATTCTACATCCCACGTATTTGGTGGTTACTGAGTTCCTTTATTCTCAAGAATGGTACCAACTTCTTATAATCTGTTAGAACCTTTGTGCTATGGTTGGTGTTCTGAACCTAACATCTCCATTCTCTCACAGCTTGGACTATTGCCAGTAGTTCCTTGTCATGCACATCATAGTTGCATTCAGCTGTTGTCATCTTTTTGGACCAGTATGCTACCTGTCTCCCTTGTCCATCTGTGCACCTTTATGCTAGTATGCCTGAGCATAGATATTTTGATGCAGCAGTTTCAATCATGGTTCCTCATTCCGGGTCGCAATACACCCAGATGAGTGCGGTCATTATTTTTGTCCATAACTTGTCAAATGCTTTGTCTTATTCTTCTTCCCAGTTCCATTTAATGTTCTTCTTGAGAGGGTGGTATATTGATTTCGCCGTTCCACTATACCCTTCAATAAAGCGATGATAGCAGTTGCAAAATCCCATCAATCACTCGATGTCTCCGCGGGTTTTTGGTGCTTCCCACTTCCATATCGCCTGGGTTGTGACTGGGTACATTTGAACCCCTTCCTGGTTGATGATAAAGCTCAGATATTCCTTTCCTGTTTATGGAACTCGTATTTGCTTGGTTTGACCTTCATTCCTGATTTCTGTAATGCTTACATAATATCCTTGACAGCCTTTTGGTATTGTTCTATATTTTTGGAATATATAAGTACCTCATCCAAATAGGCGATGCAGTATACATCCAGGTATTGCCTTAGTACGCGGTTAATCCATCACTGGAAGGTGTTGGGCACGTCGGTTAGCACAAACAGCATGACCAGATATTCAAATGTCACACATCCTGTAGCGAACTTTGTCTTCCATCCATCCCCTGGTTTGATTGTAATATTGTAGTATACTTCCTTGATAATGAGTTTAGTGAAGTGCTTTGCGGATCTGTGCCTATCCCAGGCCTTGGATATCAATAGTAGTGGATACCGGTCCTTCTTTGTTATTTCGTTGCAGGCCTGGTAATCCACACACAGTCTCCGTTTCCTATCCTTTTTTTGTACTAATAGGATTGGCGATCCTCCTTCCGCTATAGACTCCCTAATCTATCCGCATTGCTGGTTCTCTTTCCATGTAGGTCTTAAGTTTGTGCAATTTCTTTTCGCAAAGGAGGTAGATCCTTTTTGTTGGAAATTTCGCATCCTTCTTGAATTTTATTTCCAGGTCTACCCCCTTCCAAAGTGGTAGTACCTCTCCCATATCTTCTTCCTGGAACAGTTCCAAATGCCGGTGCTATTCCTTTCAGATTGTCTAGTTCCCAGGTTTGTTCTCCTTACCTTTTTTGTGCTTAATCACTAATTCTGTGCTTATATTGAGTTTGGCCCATGTGGCCAGGTCCTGGTCCCCTTGTAACTTCAGAATTTCCATGTTTTCTTCTTATTAGTAGCACTTCCCAAATGGGGATACTGTTGGTTTGCAAGTTTAAATTTTCTTTCTGGTTGTCGCTCTTCATCTGTTGCTTGATCCATACTCCCAAATCCTTCCCTGCCTCCCTTGATTTTGCCCTGCATTCCTACTCCTTGGAACTCTTCTTCCTTGATCTTTACGATGATTAATTATGCAATTCTATCACACTTTTCCACTTCAAATTCTTTATCACCCAGGTTTGCCAAGACTACCCCGACTTCACCCGTATAATCGGTGTCTACTACCCGCATATTAGTTATGAGCCCATGTTTGACCATGAAACCACTGTGCGGGGCAATACACCCATAGGTGCCTGACAGTAGTCCGATGGCTATTCCCGTAGCAATCATCATCTGCCCTCTGACAGGTATCTTTTGTTGTTCATTAGCATTCAGGTCGTGTCCTGCCGCACTTCCTGAACCTTTGGTAGGCAATCTTGCCTCATTGGACAACTTCTTAACTTGGATCTGTTGATCCTCTTGGCCTCTCTGGATACTGGTTTCTTTTAGGGTATGAACTTCGGAAAACCTCGTCATTAAGTTCTCTTCCAAGGCTTCTGCTTCTGGGGTGGTATACCCTACTGGTAAACTGTATAGGTACTCTGCTGGACATCATTCATTCGCAAACGTGATTTTGTTGTTCTCCCACTCTATTGTAGGCCTATGTTGTCTCAGCCATGATATTCCCAAGACTGCCTCATGGCCCTGCAGGTTGGCCACCTGATAGGTTACCAGTTCCCTATGGCTACCGATGTCCATCGCTACTCGTGCCTTGTGGGTATTCAGTCACATGTCACTTTTCATTCCATCCGCTTGGTGTATGTCTCTGGATTTCTTTGCCTTAAAAGTAGTGAGGTCATGTGTGTCACATATCCCTTTATCTATAAAGTTTCCTGTTACTCCTGAGTCGATCATTGCATGTATCGTGACTGTTTCATCGCTTCCGTGCAGTACTGTCTTAACTGTAATATGATCTCCTTAGTGTCCCAATGGTTCTGCTTCTAGTGTCGTGTAGTAATTGGCCAGGGTGATGGGTTTCGGCTGTGTTCTCTCCCTCAGACCATCTATTCCTGGTGACAGTGGTCTTTTTCCGCCTCTTTATCCTCCTTGTCAAGATTCATTTCGCGTACCTTGGTCATGGCTGGTACTGGCCTTCTGGTCCTAACAGGCCCTATTCTTGCTAATGGTGTTCTGTCTCATCCTTTCCCTTATAGACCCCAGTTGCAGAGTGTGTGGCCACTCCTTCCGCATCCTAGGCATAGCCTGTCTTTCATTCTTCATTCATATTCTTGTTGTGACCAGTCTAGGTTCAGCCTTCTCCTCGTCGCATCCAGGTCTATTGTATGACTGCTCTGTATCCTTGTTTGGGGTGTTTGTAGGAATGTTCCATCCTGGTTCTTTGGTGTAGTTTTATATTCATTTATCGAGGTCTTCCTGTTCTGGATATGTCTGATCATCACCAACTGTTGCTCCCTGTCAATTGCCCATATTGCGAAATCCACCCTTGTTTTGTATTTGGTCTCAGACATGCTCCACGCCTGTTGCAGCTGGGTGGTGCATACCTGTATCAAGTATTGATAGAGTGTCTCGTGATCAAATTTCGCCTCAATGGCTAGGTACTAGAATTTGTTCTAAGAGTCGGTCGTATTGTTCCTCCCGTATTGCATGACTTCCAGTTTGTTCCGGGGTATTGGTTTCGCATCGATGTTTCCGAATCGTTGTTTTAAGACCTCCTGGAAGCTTTCCCATGTTTTCCGTTCTTGTTCTCGGAAAGCTTCGATATAAGGGGCTATCCATTGGCTGGCAGTGTTGCATAACAGCGATTCGGCATATGGTATCTTAGTATTACCCGAATCATTTCCATATTCCTTAACTCTAAAGTATTGTTCGCGCGGGGAGATAAATCCTTCTAACTTTGTCCTTTCTGCTCTGGAAATGTTGGGTTCTTTAGCCTTCGCCATATTTCCTCTGCTAAATCATCCTGTCTTTAGAGTCGCTAATAGGGCTATAACTTGTTTGGATGTCATTCCTACTGGCAGATCCCGTGGGGCAGCCGTTCCTGTTCCTGACATTCTTGTTTCTGTTTTCTCATCTAAGGACGAAGTTTCTGCTTATTCTTATTCTTCTAGTGTAACCGGACTTGGAGGTCTGTCAGTGCCTTCGGAGCTGCCTACTCGTTGTAGCTCTTGCCTCAATCCCGGAAGTTCCAGGCGATCTGTGATTTTGTTGTCATCACCATCCCTTTTGCTACTGGTGTGGGCTTGTCTATACTACCCTCTCATTTTCTCGTATCGTCCGGCGTGTTTTGTTCTGACGCTATTAAATGTAATCTTCATTATAGGGCGGGGCAGGGTGTGTTTTGCCCATAGCGGCCACACCGTTACATGTGTGTGGGGGGACGTATTTTGTAAATCGTCACCGCCCCGCCCCTGTCTAGGGCCTGACCCCGTTCTTTCCCTGCACGGGGCCCCATTTCTTGCCACGCAAATTTGACGGGGGCACGTTCAGGACCTGCGCAGGGCGGGGCCCCTCGAGGGTGACAGGGTGGGGAAAGCCTATGAATGCGCCCTGTCCTGGGCCGGTGAGTGGCCCGCGGCGGGGAACGGGGCCAGGGGCCCATGTTTTCACGGCCCCAGAGGCCCCGTAAAGAACACTAATCAAATGTGACAATTCCCACCAGTCAGCTCTTCCTCTATACGGGTGATGATGGCTTTGCCTCAAACACTTGAGACTACAAGTCTTCTTCCGAGTAAGATAGCTAAACATCCAAGGCTCCTACCTTACGACTCGCTTATGAGGGTAGTTGCACAACACGGCCACATAGACAAAGGGTATGGTGATAAAGTTATAGGTTAGAAGATACAAAGATGATAGCATGAAGAGCTTATCCTCCTCCGTCCTAGTGACCCTTTTTATAACTCGCTCTTCACGCCAACCCTAACCCTGTTACCTATGCTTCTGAGTCATCTCCCATGGTCCTGCATGCTAGTGCATCGCATGCGTGAAACCTATGACTCAATAGTTGGGTCATGTGTAAAAGTGATTACATCATATGACCCCACAACTGCGAGTCGTGCAAACATATTTAACCAATCACAACATACTAGTGACTTACAACTGTAAGTCATGTGAAACCCCATAACCCTAATGTGAGTCATGGTATGAAAGCCTAACCAATCAGCCTTGCCTGTAAGCCTTACTCAGTTCTCCCAATATTCTGTTCTGGGTTATCCATGATATAAGAAACCTTCCTCCCCTGTTACCATTTGTGACACAAGTGTACAAACAAGACATGTTTGTATCAAGACTTAAGGGGTTCAGGTACAGGGCTTTGGGGATCAGGGTCAGGGTTCAGAGGTTCTAGTGACATAATGAAGAAACCAAGTTGTAATTCCCAAGTACAGGTGCAGACATGAAATTACCAGGTTGCGTCCAGAAAGTAAATCTAGAAGGGGCAGACCCCTTTATATAACCCAGGAAAATCATCTGCTGGCAAATTCCCACTGTCCCTAACCCTTTCCTCCTGCACAGCCACAATCTTCCATCAGATTCCATTAGGTCCTCTTTTGTGAAACCTCAGCTAACTATCCCTTCTGCGCCTGTTGCAACCATCCCCACTCCTGTCTCCTGCGATACAACCAACCTCCTGACTTGCTTGATCCCCTGCCAGGCTGCCGTGACAGAGAATTACCCCAGTGTGGACCCAATATGGATCTGATACAACATTATACCAGGATCCAATGGACTCTTGTGAGGTTGCCCCAGATTACTAGGATTCAAGAGGGCATTGCAACAGATGCCAGGATGTGAGCAGGCATGCAACAAATATCAAAGCACATAGGATGCAGAGAACGCAGAAGCAACAGCTGCTGGATTATGGCACAACAGCGATCCACCAGGCGAAAATTTCGCTTTTTTTTCTTCTGCTGGTTATCCGATATGGTAAAGCTACAATAAAACTTCCTGAGAAAACTGTCTGCGAGCTGTAGAAACCAACCAGTCCAGAAATCACATTGGTTATATGTGAAACTGGGCAGGAAGGAATCCTAGGCAAGTTCGCTGATATATTAATGAAACGGATCCCTGAGGCTTTACCACTACCTAGAAAATGAAACTACGACATTTGACAAAAGGCTACATCAAACTTGTGTAACCAACTGACATACTCTATCCCGAAAGCATATAAGACAAAATTATATGACTGGATCAATGGTAAATTCAGGACAGGGGTTATCTATGATATGATATGTCTAAAGGGTGACCCAACACCATTTCAAAATATAATATCTTACATAATCAGGGTCAGCAGTGTTATTTGGATTTTGAAGGTTCTGTATTCAATTTGCATTTCTAGTACGAATTATCATGTAAATATAATATAGGAACTAAAGGGGTATAAAACAAAAAATACATACTATTTAAACATGACAATAATATGCCAATGAATTGAACATAAAACCTGCAAAATCCAAATACCACCTATGACCCTGATTATATAATGCATTACATTTTGAAATACTATTTGGTTACCCTTTACATGACTCGCACCATAACAATTACTCTAAACCCTTCCTTACATACTGCTACAATCTTCTATTAGTTTCTATCCCATTCAATTATACGGAACCTTGGCTAAAGGACCAACCCAACTCTTTGGCCATTGTGACCTCCAACCAACACTTATCCTAGTAAATGTAGCCAAAAACCTAATGCTGTCATACCCCCATCAGGTGGCTATAACAACTAACCAGATTCTTTGGATTTCACTCTGGCTGTAATATTGCAAGGTTTCTTTTATGATAATTTCCTCTAACCATGCCAAGGTTTCTGATGCGATTGTATAATAGCAAGCAGTTTCATATCTCACAGTATGCCTACAGCATGCCTACCAGCTCAATTCAATATACCAGCTCAACCCAACAATAATACAACACACCTATCTTAGAGCCCTCTGAGCAACCCTGGTCAACCACAGTATACAGGATAATTATGCAAATAATAAAGCAAGAATTAAGGAGGCCTGTGAAAGGTTTGCGCAGCTTGAAAACCCAAACATTTCAATATTGGCATCTAACTTTTATGTTCTAAAAAGCAGGCTCCATGCCCAAATCAGGGAACGTCAATCATGATCTCAGCGGGCTACCATAAATCAACTACTTATAAAGTATAAGAAACAAGCTATATACCTCTACCTTGCAAGATTGAATAGTATTGGTATCTCTGCAAGGGTTCCAATAGTGACAGTATAGACAAACTCAATACTACAATGTCAGTATAAATCATATTCAGGTAAACAAGCAGCTGTTGAACAATTACCCACAGTCAGTCCAAACCAGACTACTCGGTTTCTGGTGAGGTACCCAGAGTTCTTTATCTGAAAGCAAAGAACTTTGTATTTAAATAGAAAAAAAGCACATAATCTAGAGGATTTGCTGGATTAGTTTAAGAGATATAAATTCATTTGTAATGAAAAAGGTATTCAGATTGGGGATACCTATAACTTTGTTGAGATGGGTTTCAGAATTGAAATTGAAAAGGATCAATGGATTATTACCTTTGATCCGGACTATCGATGCTATCTTGCAAGTCCAAGGAACCTTGAACTTGTAACCAGCTATAAAGTGGTTGGTGGGGATGTATATGTCTTGCCTCTATTATTGATGCTACCAGTAGCAGTTTATTATAAGAACTGGCACCTGAAAACTGATGTTGATGATAATGATTGAGTTGAGGTCTCCGAGACTGGATACCCCACTAACTGGCTTTCACTTCAGTGGCTATATCATTTTGATCAGTTTTCATCAACGTGATAGACTAGGGCATATCATCATCTTCTGCTCGACAGTTATACATCATATTGCATGAAAGAATTTATTGACTACTCCGACAAGAAAAATATTATTCCCTTTTGCCTTCCACTGCACTGTATCTATCTACTACAACCCCTCAACCTTGTAGTTTTCTAATCTCTGAAACACTATCACACAGAGGCAGTTGAGCAAGCAATATAAACAGGTTGTTCAGAATCCAATAAGGTAGAATTCTGGACTGCCACTGGTTCTATCCATCAGCAGGCATTCAAGAAGTCAACCATTATTTTATCATTCAGAAAAATGAGTCTTATATCTTATGATCTCCGCATTTCTTTGTCTAAGTGTTAGGCGGTAGCTGACTCTAAGAACAAGCAAGTCTAGATTAAGGCCCGATATGTGAGGAAATGATTGCTAGGAAGGCTCGCTCGAGATGTCAAGGTAGAAGTAAAATGTAAAGGTGTATCGTAGAATGAATATATTGATAAGATCTCTTCTCCCTCGCTGATAATTGGGGTAAAGCATGGAAGGCACCTCGATATTTATATTCTGTGTCTGGGTGTTCGCGGCCTATCTATTCCTCCTACCTTTCCCTGTAGGAACTCCATAGACCCTGAAAACCTTTACCCCACTTGACTCTGATTTCCTTGAACAGCAGGGAGAGTGTCCCACCCCTCTCCATGCATTGTTCGCTCTGACTATAGTCACTCAAACCCTTTCAGCAGGGCAAGCGGTTACTGCTCCCATCTCTGCATATGAAGTGATTGGCTTCAACGACTGACTTAACAATGCAGGCGGATTTCTCATCCTTTTGCACCAACCCGCAGGAAGCATGTTCCTGTCTTATCCCGCCAATGCCGATTATGCCTCGTCGCGCTCAGGGTTGACCTTTCTCGCAGTAGGCCTTCATCTGGCTCTACCTTATTATCCTTCTGAAGTGTGGGCGAACAATCGTCTCTTGGGCGTCGTTTCCTCCACGGGATTTTCCTCTGCGTTCCGCCACATGCAGACTTGAAATTCGCTCTTTCTGCCTACCTGGCACCCGGGGACTCCTACCCGAGTAGCCAACATCCCCCCGGTTGGCATCCATCAGTTGGTTCAGCTGAGGGATCTTTCTGCGCATCTTTCTCGATAACCAACCCACCGATTTAGCTCGTTCGACCATCTCAGGATAGCCGGGAATCCCGTCTTGAGGATCCAGTGAAAACCCCTCCAGCAGCAACCTTCGGTGGTGGTGTAAATGAGGGTTTTGTGTCCGCGTTGTATTGGTAGGACTCAACTTATTCTCCTAATACTCCAGCGGACCCTGGGATCAAACATGTGACCTTTTGCCAATGATCACGTGACATGCCCATTGTGCTATGCCAGTTTGTCTTATATGTAACACAAGCTCCCTTCCCTAAGGGTTCGGCTCAAATCTCCACAATCTAACTCCCTAGTCGTGTACAAATTTAATACCTCTCCGGACTTGGCAAGACGGGGTGAAAAACCTTTGCGCGTTTACTTGGCCATGCCTAGGAAAACCTTTCCTTGTCATCCTTCTTCTATATCTGCGGCATCTCCGGGTTTTCCATGTGAAACCCTTCTACCAATTCCGCCTTGTGTTCCAAGTGTTCTGGCGGCTCCCAGTTGTTTTCAACCTCCGGACACCCCCGCCACTTCACAAAGTATCTGTGTTCATGGATCCGCCTTGTGCGACTGTGAACTTTGTGATTATGAGAAATAACCTCGCTCTTTACTATCTTTTCAATCTCCCATTCCATGTGGCCATCTATTTCCTCGAGCACTCCGGGAGGTTGTTCGCGAGCCAGTAGAACAGACGTTCGGTATGGCTCTAACAGTGATACATGGAAGACAGGAGGTATCTTCCAGTGTTCCCAGATTTCCAGCTTGAATGCTCGGTTGCCGCACGGCTCCAGGATTTTGAACAGCCCATATAGTTTTAGGCTAAGGTTTTGGAGGGTCGTTTGGTGCAGATGTTCCTGGCATTTAGCATGACCAAGTCACTGGTCTGAAAGTTTGGCTGCGGCCTTGCTTTCTTGTCATGGTACCGCCTCTTGCTTCTCTGGTTGCCTTTAGTGTGGCCATCGCTTGTTCACGTAGTTCCTTCATCCAGTGAGCATATGTGGTGGCTCCCAGATTTCGAGCTTCTCGCTCCTTCACCCACTCTGTCTGCGGGTGCTGCCCATAGTTCCCATAGAAGTGGGTTAGTCCACGCGCCCTTGTAACGGAGTTGTTATAGGTGTGTTCTGCTAGTGGAAGTAGTTGGTGCTAGTCATCCTGATCGTTGTTGACGAAGCTCCGAAGATAGCCTTCCAGCACTTGGTTGGTCCTCTCCGTTTGTCCCTCCCTCTGCGGATGATACACCGCAGACGTTTTTCTCTTATTGCCTAAGAGTTTGCACAGGGATTCCCAAAATTCTCCCGCGAACTTCGTGTCCATGTCCGAGAAGATTTCCGTCATCAGCCCATACAGTCTCCACTATTCCTGGAGGAATGTCTGGGCTACCTCCTTTGCCATTGCATTGTCTTTGAGCCCTATAAAATGGGCCATTTTCATGAAGTAGTCGACTACCAGCAGGATCTGAGTGTTCGCTTCCGACTTCGGCTGTTGGGTTGTGAAGTCCGTTGAGATAGAGGTCCATGCCACATATAGTATTTCCAATGGCTGTAGAAACCTATACTTTGCGTACCGTGCTGGTTTGTTATGTTGACACTCGTCACCGGATCGTACATAGTGGTTTATCCACTCCGCAAGCCCTTTCCGGTAGAAGTCTCTGGTTATGATCTCTACTGTCTTTTCCTGGCCGAAATGCCCTGCCACCTTGCAGTCGTGGCTGCTGTAAGCAATCAGCGTCTGCAGGGCCTCGCTTTTTGGAATAAATAGCTGTCCCTTGTAATAAAGAAGGCCCTCCGCTAAAGTCCAACGCATCAGCATCCCCTTTCCTTCTGCTCGCACCCTTTCCAACCTCTCTTCCCTCATTCTCCAGTCTGGGTCGCTTCCTCCCTTCTCCATGACCTGTGCCAGTAATTGGGCATCGAACTTTCCTGCTGTTGCTTTAATAACCAGCGCGTTGGTTAGCATGATTTCTTCAGCCGTTAGGACCTTGTGGCCTCCCTGATCGAACTCATCGAAGTATTGCTTTAGCCTACTTTCTTCTCTCAGCTGACCAGCTTTGGTTTGAGTTTCAACCACAATGGTTCCCGTGCTTCTGAATCCTTCCAGGCCCCTCCCAGTATTGTCTAACTCTATTGCTTCGTAGAGCTCTTCTTCATGGATTCTTTCTACTATAAGTTACGCAACTCGTTCGCCCTTGCCCATTTGGTAGTCCTGGTCCTTCAGGTTGAATGCTAACACTTGGGCCTCTCCTCGGTAGTTCTTGTCAATAACTCCTGCCCCGATGATGATTCCGTATCGGATGGCAAGGCCACTCCTCGAAGCTATTCGGCTATAGGTTCCTGCTGGTAATGCTAAGGCTATCCCAGTGGCTACTGTCGCTTGTCCGCGAGCCCGCACTATGGCTTCTCCCAGCACATAGATGCCATGTCCTGCCATTTCGCTTGGGCCCCTCATTGGGATCCGAGCTTCTGAGTATAATCGCATGGCTCGGGTATATTCTGGCTCAGGTGTGGTCGGACCTCGACCAGGTTCCTCTTCTCTTCCTACCACTATAACAATGACCTGGTTAAAATGTACGGGGTTTAAAAGTGTGGGTTTCTCGCTTTGCACAGCTCCCCCCTCAGGACGGTACTCCAGCCGTCTGCTTAATGCGTCCAATTTTCCGCCACTTGACCCTGGTCGACACACAATTTTGAAGTTCAAATCTGCTAGCTTCAGTGCTTACCTTATTTGCCTGGCACTCCAGGCCTTAGTCGTGAGGAAGTATTGTAGATTTTGATCATCTGTAAATACCGTTATGGGTTCCTTTATGGCTGCAAGGTAGTAATGCCACTCCTTGAATGCCTCAACTCTGGTGAGCAACTCTTTATCATAGACATCATAGTTGCGTTCTGCCAAGTTAACCTTCTAGGAGTGAAATGCTTTTGGGTGTAGCTTTCTTTCGATATACTATGACAGTATGCACGCTAGCGCAAAGTTGCTGGCATCTGTTTCCACTACCATATTTCGGTCTGGGTGGAAATGTGCCAAAATGTATGTGGTCACAAATTGTTCCTTTAGAAACTCAAAAGCCTCCTCCTGTTCCTTGCCCCCAGCGAATGCCTTTGGATCGCCCTTTAATAATTCCATTATCGGGTTGCTAGTCTCCGAGAAATTCTTGATGAATCTCCGGTAGAAATTCTCAAATCTGTAAGGTGTTCAGGCCAGGCCCTCCTCAAGTAGCAGTACGATAGGAGCAGATGGCTTCGTGATCAACACGAAGTGAGCACTGCTTGCTAAAGGAGGCTTCGAACGGGGTGTAATGGGAGATCAAAGAAGTAACTGTTCAACCAAGTATATTTTAAGAATACTGTTCATCGAAGTCTACTGTTTCCTTCGCGGAAATTAGCGGTCTTTAAATACAGCATATCGCTTATCTCGAGTATGAGCGATATTGCAAAACAAGGTGTGTATCAACTGATAGCACACGAAACAATTCACGTATCAAACGATGCAGTGAAACCAAACATAAAACAATGTGTGTAGCAACCGATGGCACACGAAACAATACAAGTATCAAATGATACTGTGAAACCAAACATAAAACAATTTATGTATCAACCCATAGCTCACGAAACAATACTAGTATCAAAGGTTACTGTGAAACCAAACATAAAACAATTTGTGTATCAACCGATAGCACACGAAACAATACAAGTATCAAACGATACTGTGAAACCAAACATAAAACAACCTAGTACCCGTACCGGTTACACTCCCAAAATAAAATAACAATTCCGTCAAGTAAAACAACTTAATAAATCCTAATAGCTGGCAAATCCGCTATTCTCCTAAAAGTCCGCTTAGGACCCTTCCTCATCGTCATCGCTATCCTGCAACAATCTCATGTCGTCCTGGAACATCCATTCCGCACCTCCCAACCATCTTTCCAAACACTCCCCACATGGCGCTCCATACTCAAAGCAACCTGACTCTCTGTAGTGTGGCAGGTCCACAAAGTTCTGTACTGTCTGGTCCTCCCCTTCCTCCGTCTCGACATCAATTCGTCCGCAATCCTCGCAGTGATCAATGTACAATATCTTCCAGTATGCGCTTTCTGGGATGATTTTGCCCTATAGCAGGTATCCCAAAATGAGGTCTCATCCCTTTATGCTGACTTCTTCGTAGTTTGACATTTTGTTTTCTTTCGCGTAAGGATAAGTTTGTAAACGGGTAAAGATTTGTAGGTCTGGTAGTTTGTTCTGTTTTCTTCGGCGTGTTAGAGGGACGGTGGGTGGTATTTATGTTTCGGTGATGACCTCGCTTAGGTCTTCAGGGGAAGGCGGGTGCTGCTTAATTTCGGTTTCTTCCATCTCCATGCAACCATGACATTTCTCTATGCTCAGGTAGCACCCGCTGCCGAAGCGGAAAACATCTGACACTGATCCTCCCCACATGCGTCCTGTTGATTCTGTAGTTATTTCTAAGCATTTGTTGCAGATGTGTATGAATTGTCTTTGTGTAAGTTATTTTCTAGGGATAATATCACGGTTCACCAACAGTCCCATTAGCTGATGGTTCAGTCTCCAAGGCACTTGCTCATAGTTTGACATTGTAAGGCTGTTGGATGGAGTGTTTTTTCCTTTCGCTATTGCCAGTACACTGCCTCGGCCAGCCGGTTAGGTATGCTGCTTCATCTTCCATTACCTGATTTTCATCTTCGCTGCTTTCAAAATCGCTCTCGAAGTGGGCTGACCAAAATCCGTCTGGTATCCCTTGGTCCGTGTCCGTGTGCAGTTGTTGGATTTCTGGTAGGGTTGGGCTCCACGCCACCGTCACATGGTTTATCGTAAGGGGTAGGTCGTTCTCCGGTTCGTTGTCTTCCCACCCTTGATTAACCGCTTCCATTGCATTTTCCAATCCTTCAAGGGGTTCCCAGCTATTTTCTATTTCCGGGTACCCTACTCATTTCACTAGGAATTGGTCACGGTCATATCGTCTTCTATGGTCTCATATCGTCTCTACTTCCCATTCTGGCTTCTGGTTAACCACAATTGAAGCTGGTTTTGCGTGGCTCCTGCCAGGGCAGGAGATATCGTCATTAGGGAGATATCTTTTCACAGTGGATGAGTGGAATGTCGCTTCTCGGTTTCTGTACATTCTGCTAGCCATTTTTAGAGTGTAATTTTGTGTATGCTCATCGTATCCGATTATCTTGAATGGTCCATGCCAGCGCGGTTGCAATTTCTTTCTGCGTCCCGACTCTGTTGCGAGTAAACTTCCGTATACCAGTAACAGATTATCCTTTCCTATCGGTATATGGTGTCTGCATCGTTTTGCTGCCGTTCTCGTGCTTCTAAATAGTGCCAATTTAATCGTATTGAATGCTGTGTTACGGATTGATTGGTGCCTGTTTAACGATTGGTCGGAAGCCGGTACTGTGGAGTTCTTGAAGTTTGCTAGAGGAAGTAGCAGGTAATTCTTTCCAACGATAGCTTTTTATGGTGACATGCCTACAGTTTCTGACCATCCCGCATTCAGGTATACTGCTGTCTCTGGTATGGCATCAAACCAATTGTTTTGTCTGACATTGACTAGGTTTTGGAGAGCTGTTTTCAATTCTCGAATTTTTCTTTCAACCTGTCCATTCATTTCATGATAGCCTGGTCACACCTTGATATGCGCAATGCCTAACCATCGACACCGTTGTCTCCACACATGTGACTCAAATCGTGGGTCCACATCGCTTCCTAGAGCTGTTGGGTAGCTATAGGGTGTAAATATTTTGTTGCGTAGAGGTTCCCAGGTTGTTATTGCTGATACTTGCTTCGTTGTAGGTGAAAGCCACGTGAACCCTGAAAACCTATCCATCGCAACTAGGATCATGTCGTATCCCCATGAATTCTGGAAGGGTCCCGCAAAGTCAATGGCTATTGATTGGAAGATTTCTGATGGCAGGGTAATTGTCTGAGCCTTTCCTTCTTGCAATTTTGTAGGCTGCTTAGTTACCTGGCATGTGTGGCACTGGGTTACATACGCTCTAAAGTCTTTTCGCATTTCAGGCCAAAATAGGTACTCTGTTGCGTACTGTAAGTTTCGTTCAACACTGTGGTGGCCTTTGTGTGAATTTCGCTAATGACATATTCTCTTAACGTCGTATTTCCGTATGCGGGGCCTTTCAGGACATACAGGTAGTCTTCCCCATATCTGGTTTTTATGTATAGCATTCCATTTGCAACCTTGTAAGAGGACAAATCTCCTGTAGAGTCCATATTTTCATTTAACTTCTTCCAAATTGGTTCTTTCCGGTATGCTGCTACCATGTGCGCTCGGAACGTTCCGATCATTTCATTGACTGTTTGTAAGGTGTCACATTCGTCTTCTATCTCGCTTCCTCTGGTTTCCTCAGGTAGGTCTCCCTCCTCGTTGTCTTCCAAGACCTTGTATAGCCTGCACCGGTATTCTGTCATCGTCAGGGGCTTTACTAAGACTATTGTCTCATTGGTAAGGTTTTCTAGCCTTTCCGCTTGTCTAATCGGTGGTGGGCTATCAGGTCCTGGCATTCGGAAAGCTGGTATTGTCGCGGCCATAACGTTTTCTATTGGTTCTCGCTCCGGCATTTGGAATGCGGGGGCTTCCGGGTTTAGCAGTGCCGGAATTGTATAAGATCTGGGCGTTGGCAGGACAAGGGTGGACGGCCCTTCTCCCGTACTAGGTCGTCTTCCGCCGATCGTGTCTTGCCATTCCCAGTCATTTATTTCGGGTAATGGTGCAGGGCTCGGGTCGATTTCTGTACTTGCGGGGCTCAGTCCTTCACTAAGCCGGTAAGGGGTCGATTTTCCTCGTCGTCTAGGATGGTTGTTCGTGAATTTGATCTCGGTCTGATGGTGTGAACAGTGATCCATGTAACACTGTGAGAAGTGTAAGGTACTCTGTTGGAGTTCTTCCGGTAGTGTACTTCGCAAGGTATACTGGTCACCCTAATCGTTTCCTGCAGTGATTGAGCAGGGGCTTTCACGGGTTACAGGGGCCTCATTGGGGTACTCAGTATAGGAGAAAGGAGGGGAAGTAGGGGAGAACTTATGCGTTGGCTCCATTGTGTTTGATTCTTGCTCGTAGACCATGTTATCCGAGATGTCATCCAATTCCTTCTTATAATCATGGACACAGAGTGGATTCAAGTCTCATTCTCACTCGTATACCCGGGAAAGGGCATCAGCTAAATAGTTTGTGCTTCCGGGTGCGTAGACTATTTTCGCGTTGTATTTTTCCAAGGCACTTAGCGATCTCACTTGCTTTCTGCTTGGGTTTTTCGCCGTTCGTAGGTGTGTCAAGGGTTGGTGGTCTTTAACTATTGTAAAGGGATTTCCTATTAGTACATTGTGGAACTGATTAAGCACTTCCACTATCTCTAATGCCTCTTTATCGGTGGTCCCATAGTTCATCTGAGCGTTGGTGACCTTTCTGCTGTGTAACGCGGCTGGTCGTGCCATCTCATAAGTGGGTCCCTGTCCCACCCATGCTCCAACTTCTAAATCTAGAGCATCGGTAACCAGCCAAATTGGTTCCTTGTTTCGTATGTCTATTGGTCGCATGACTTGTTGATCGATAATTCGCTTTCGGACCACATCGAATACGGTTTGGTGGGTCATTGTCCAAACGAATTCGGCGTTTCCTGTTAAGTAGGTTAGCGGTGCCGGCAACGTAGCATGTTGAGGAAGAAACTGGGCCACATAATTTGCTATTTCGAGGAATCGTTGTAATTTCTTCTTGTTTTTTGGTGTCTCCCATTCTGCAATGCAAGATATTTTCTGGGGGGAGGTATGAATTCCCTCGTTGTCTACTATGTGTCCTAATACTTCCCGCTTATCTGCAAAAAGCACTGACTTCCTTTTGCCCACAAAGAATTCTGCTTTTCTGAGCTGATCACATACTTGGCGTATGTGTTTCTCGTGTTCTTCTGATGTGTCAGAAAATATGAGGATATCATCAATGTATACCCATACAAAATGATGTAAATATTCGCTTCGGAGGTCCTCCATTATCCGCATAAATGTTACTGGTGCATTCATGTCTCCTAGGAGCATTACTTTGCTCACAAATCCTCCGAACCAGGTTTTGAATGAGTTGAACTTAATACTGTCCTTGTCCACCCGTGTTTGGAAGTATGCGTCACTTAGGTCGATCTTACTCCTGAATTTCACTTGACCTACTCGGTTAAGGATCTGCTGTTGATTTGGAATCGATGGACGATCCATGATCGTGTTATCGTTTCTCACTTTCAGGTCCACCAGGGGGCGGATCCTTCCATCTGACTTTGGTTGTACAAACATAGGTTCCACTCCAGGTACCTCTTGTCATACAATTACTCCACTTCCTAATTTCTTGTTTATCCAGTTCATGAGTTTTTCCTTGTAGGCTTCTGGGATCAAGTATGTTGGTTGGTTTCGTAGGTCGGTTGTATCTTTTAGCCGAATGCGGTGGCTAATCTTACGCACTGGGGGTAGCATTTCGGGGACCTTGTCCGGGAATACATCCTTGTATTCTTCCAACAATGTTTTTGTACTGGTGTCTGACACAGCGGCTCGGAATTCCCCGCTCATTGGTATGCATAGCACATGTAGTTTGTCATCGGGAAATTCCACTGCTGTATCCCCACACCTGATAAGAGCATTTTGTCTTTTCAGGAATGGCATTCCAATCAGGGCGTCGTTCTTTGCCAAGTTCCCTACCAACATCTCCTGATTTGTCCATTTCTTTTCCCGATTCCTACGGTTCGTCCACATTTCTCGTGGCTTGAAGAGCGGGATCCTTTCATAGCCATATTGACTGTAGTTTGTTGGGGTGGAGGCTCCGTAGGGATGCCATGGGTAGAGATAAAGGTGGCGCGAATTATGTCACAGCCGATTGTTCCCGTGTCGAATGGTACGTTTGCTGGGTGGCCTTTTATGTGAATCGTTCCTTCAAGAGCGTCACGGGGCCTGATTGCCAATGTTGGTTGCCTTGGCAGTGTTTCCATTTCCACTGAGTTAATTTCCACTTTGTCATATTCAGTTGTTTCCATCTAGTTTGTGCTAGCCTCTCGCTTAGCGGCCTTTCCTTTTCCTTTTTTGGAATAGCAATCCTTTGGGTAGCACCCCTTTTTTCTGCATTCAAAATGTGTGCCTTCCTTGTATTGTTTCGGCTTCTTGCCTTTCTTGTCTTTTGAATCCTTGCGGTATGGTTTATCCTTTTTTGTATTATCCCGCGATGATGATCCTTTACTGTTCCTTTGATACAGTACGTGGGTCCGGTAAACTCCTGTCTCATATAGGATAGTGTCCTTCCATTCGGCCCGCTTGACTATCTTTTCAAAGGAATCACCCTCCTCCTCCATGGGTTCTACCTCCTGTTGTAGTCTGGGATGCATTGCTTCATACAATCTTTGTCACAATGGATACTGAGACACCGTCCCAGTAGGCAATCGTCCATAATACATTAAGAGATCCATCGCGACCAAGGTTGCTCTTTTTGTTTTGCCATCTCGTACTTGGTGGATATCCTTGAACCTTTTGTATAGTTCCTCCGTGTTTCGCCAGGATTGGAATCTCTCTCTCAAGTATTTTATCAGGGTTGTTCCTCGGATCTTTTCGCTACTCTCATAGTGGTTCATTGCTTGGTGGTATGCTTCCACTGCCTTCCCGGTACAGAAGCTTCTGAAGTATGCTCCGCTTCCTTCCTTGGTTTTGTCCACTCCATGTAGGGTAAGGTATTGCAAAGTTGTTATGACCCACCGGTCAAATACTTCAGGTTTTAGGTCGTCCTTGTCACCCAAGAACGAGGGTGGCAGTGGAAGTTTGATTTTAGGTCCTGCTCGCCCGGCCCCTGGGCCGGGCGGTCCGGC
>PYWC01000001.1:2493324-2521829 GCA_003182015.1 Tuber magnatum | reverse complement strand
TTTACAGTATCATTTGATACTTGTATCGTTTCGTGTGCTATCGGTTGATACACACAGTGTTTTATGTTTGGTTTTACAGTATCATTTGATACTTGTATCGTTTCGTGTGCTATCGGTTGATACATACAATGTTTTGCAATATCGCTCATACTGGAGATAAGCGATATGCTGTATTTAAAGACCGCTGATTCCCGCCAGGGAAACAGCAGACTTCGACAGACAGTATTCTTAAATATACTTGGTTGAACGGTTACTTCTTTGATCTCCTATTACACCCCGTGCGAAGCCTCCTTTGGTTAGCAGCGCTCGCTTCGTGTTGATCACGAAGCCATCTGCTCCTATCGTACCGCTACGTGACTAGGGCCTGGCCTGAACACGTTACAGATGCTGTGAAACCAAACATCAAACAATGTGTGTATCAACCAATAGCACACGAAACAATACAAGTATCAAACGATACTGTGAAACCAACCATCAAACAATGTGTGTATGAACCGATAGCACACGAAACAATACAAGTATCAAACGATACTGTGAAACCAAACATAAAACAACCTAGTACCCATATGGGTTACAAAATCACATAAAGGTTTGTATGTCCTTTACGGACTCAGGTCTTTTCCATTCCCTTACGGCTTTGACCTTTCGATCACTCATGGTGATCCCATCTGTCTTCACCGTGTACCCAAGAAATTCCTCCGTCTTGGTATGGAATACTGACTTAGTGATAGACACCGCTAACCAGTATTTCCATAACTCTGTTAGTACCTCCTTTACCAGATTGACGTGGTCCTCCTCGGTTTTGGAGTAAATTAATATGTTGTCTATATATACGACTACTCGCAAGTCTAGGAATCTTCTTAGGACCAGGTGCATCATGTCTTGAAAGGTGGCGGGTGTGTTTACTAGCCCAAATGGCATTACCCGATATTCATAATGACCATACCAAGTGCGGAAAGCCGTCTTCCATTCGTCCCCCTTCTTAATGCGTATCAGGTAGTACCCATCTTTTAGTTCCAGCTTAGTGAAAATATGCGATCTGGCTATTCGATCTCATAGTTCACTCATGAACAGTAGGGGGTACTAGTTGCCAATGCTGACCTTGTTTAGCCCACGGTAGTCCACAGATACCCTCAGTCGTCCATCAGGTTTTGGTACAAACAGTATTCGAGCACCTACAGCTGTCTGGCTTAGTGTTATTTTTCTCTCGTGTAGCATCTTGTCAAGGTATTCTCGTAATGCCCGTAGTTCTTTTGTAGACAACGGGTAGATTGGCCCTCCTGGGGGCTTTTCACCTTCAACAATCTTGATCTCATGATCAAATGTGTTATGATTTGGGAGCCATTCTGCTACCTTGGGCAGGAAGAGATCGGACTACTCCTAGTAGGGTTTGGGTGGGGTCTCTATGACTACTTCCTCGGGGTCTTCTGGGCCCGCAATTCACCCACGTATCTTGCTGCAGGGCCTGAGGCCACTGTCTTGTCCCACTCAATGCAGATTCCTTTATCTTCCAGTTCCAGGTGTTGCTTACACTGCTCTACCTGAAAGGCCCATCTGCTAGCATCCTCGATGAAGGATAAGGGGTGTTGGCAATGCCACCAACTGAAAGGTATTATTAAGTCATGGATCTCCTGGCTCATGACTTCGCAGGTAATTTCTGCACAATGTCGGTTAGCCCCAATTTCTAATATGATAGGTGTCTTATAGCACCTTCCTGCATTTCGGGATTGTGTGCCATCAAACCCAGTTATACTAACTGGGGTGTCTCGTTGTATTATTGCTAGGCCAAGTCTTTGGCCTAGTGCTTCTTGTATAACAACGATCAGCGAGCCCAAGTCTAGTAACACACGAATTGGTGCCTGCTCTCCTTGTAGTCTAAGGTGTGCTGTGCCTTGTGGGCACTTGTAATGTGTACGTGTTGGGACTTGAGTTTTCTGTCGCTTTGGTTCCCCCATAGGGTTACCCTGTCTTCGTTTGGTGGACATTTGTATATCAGGGTCTTCAATAATCTTGGGTGTTTGTTATTGTGCTCGCACAATTTCGGCCATTTAGGCCTCCTCAGACAAACTCGGGCCCTCGTGTGTGTGTCTCCTTTCTTGCCTTCTTTCCCCTCAATGACGATATTTAATCATACCGGTCTATACCGCCAGTGCATAGAAGAGGGAGCGACCTTTCTAACCTGGCCTTAGGTGTTTAACTCCTGCCATTGTGTACGGTTTGAGGTGCGCACGCAGTCCTTTGCCATGCCTAGCAATCTGTGGCCTACCCACTGACGAATCGCTGGTGATGCCATGCTGAGACAGCAGGAGCGCCTTCAGGCGGTTCTGTGCTATCCGACCCATTTCCTGTGCATGACCTTTGGAGGAAAGAGTTAGGGCGCTCTGAGTTGCCCCCCGCAACAGTCCCCTCTTCATGCATGCCGGGTTTGAACCTTCTCTACCCAGGAAGGAATATAAAGTCTTGCTGTCCTGCGTCCAGGTAGGGGGTCATTCTTGATTGCATCCCCCTGAGATGGGTTAACTTTCTCCATTATATGTGCTTTTTTATGCCCCTCACACTTCTGTCCCTGCCCACGCTCAGAACCAAGTCCGTGCAGTTCGCCGACATTCTTGACTAAGCCGTTGCCCCAGCTCGGAACATAGGTCGTGGTTTCTATACAGGGCTCCCAGTTGCCTGACCTATCCCCCTTCTTGATTGCACAACTCCCAAAGTCTGGGGGCTCGTGGTACATGGGTCTGGTTCGCCGCTGGCCTTAGGGCAGTATTGTGAACCTCCATGTTTCGGGGCCTAAACTTCACTACTTTCAGTTGTCCTACCGTGGCAACAACAGCTCCCTTCCTACAAGCTCCCCACTTGTGGTTGGTGAGTCCGCACTGGGTGCAGCTCTTATCTTCCCGCCATTGGTGGACCAAGTTCTAGGGTATTCCTTCACGACCTTTCTTCCAGTTATATGCTCAGTCCCTAGGGTTTTGGTCTGTTTGTGGGCCTGTGGGAACCTTGCTGACGTGAAAGTCCTGGGTGCTATCTTTCTCTGGAACTTACTAGATCGTCCTTCGTCCTTTCCTCACTTCGGCTCCTTTGCTCAGTCTTCGCGTCATCCTTTCAATGACCTGCAAGAACTCGACGAGCAGAACGGATTGTCTCGTTGTTGCCGTTCACTGTCGAGGAAAGCCTCCTCCTGGTTCCTGACTGCTCAAAGGTCTTCCAGCCATTCGGCATCGGTAATATAATGCTTATGAAACAGCCATCTCAATATTGCTTCCAGTAGTCGGTCCTCGACTATCTTCCTCCATGCTGGTCCCTGCAGCTTGGCCTTGACGTTCAGGTTTTCCATCTGGAGAAGGTACTTGTCGATGTCCTTTGCATACTTGATTTTTCCCATCTGTGCCAGCGCTTTTCGGTCTTCGTTGATTCGTGAGAATCGCACGATAGTCTCATGCCGGAACTGTTCCCACATCAGCAATTCAGAGTTAGCAGCATACACTTCGCGCCCTTCCATGCTCTTCCTATACCAGTTTCTGAAGGGTGTCACGCTGGCACCCTTCGTCCTTTCCCAGACATATAGAATCCTATCCTTATCCTCTATCCACAGTATAGGGTTTCAGCTAAAGTAGTCCTAGCACGCATGTAGCCAGGTTTTTATGTCCTGGTAGGACTTTGCTGCCTATACGAATGGAGGGTCGGCAGGCTTCTTCTGATGCTATGCAATTTGTGGGGCCAACTCTTTGGCTAACTGCAGCACAATCCAGTGTTCCTCCTCTTCCTTAGCTGTCCGTGGCCTCCCTAAGGGCAGTGCCCCTGGCTGGCGGCTTGGTGCTTCCCTACCATTGTCCGACCTGTCATCTCCCGGATCTGGGTCTCCTGCTACTATGATCACATTTGGGGCCACCGTGGTTCCTTCTTAGCCACCCTGTATGGTCTCTGGCCCGATGTCTCTCTCCGCTGGCCCCTTGACTGTGTCTTGTTGGGATGGGCCCGACCGCCCTTGCCCGGTCTCCCCATCCTGGGTCTATCCCCCCTGATGCGATCCTAACGCTGTCTGTACCAGCGCAGTCATTTCCCTCATAGATTGGGCAAACATCAGGGTCATGTTTTTCTGCATGTCCCTGAGTCTCGTCGTTACCTTTTTATCCAGGGTCCGCAGCTGTATCACAAACTGCAGCTCCCAGGTTCTCCGACATCGTCGTTCTTCATCCTGCCCTTTGCGGAGTCTATCCAGGCCTGTATAGAGCCCTTAATCTCCGTTCACCAATTCTTAGATGGTGCGTCCCAGGTCCCAGTGCAGCTGTCCGCTCATGGCTGCATGTTGTTCTAATCACTCGTGCATGCGAGCGAGCGCAGCTTGGATCACTCCCTTAAAGCTGGTGATCTTGGCTACTACTTCTCCTTCCAGTTTCCTAGTCTTATTTTGCCAGAGCGCCAATTCCTCTCCAACCAGCTTCTCCCCCTTTAGAAGTCGCTCTCTCACTTGGGCTAGGCCCTTTACCCTCTCTTTCCCCGCATCAGATAGGGTCCCATATGCGACCATCTGGTCATTCTGGGTTTGGGTAACGCTGCAGTCCAATTGGCTGATCAGTGTCCCAATGTATGCGCCAAAAGCGCCCAAGTCTGTGGTGCCTGAGGGGGTTGGGTCCCAGAGCGCGACCTCTGCCTACTTCAGCTTTTTGTGATGCTTTGGGTTGGGCCTCTTGGTACTGGTGGCCCTATTGGGTTCCTAGGTGTAGGTGTAGAACCTGGGCGTAGCAGTGGAATGTCACCCCGCAGAGGTGGTGGTGGTAGAGGAAAGGGGCTATCTTGGCCTGGTCCCCATGCGCTGATCAGCTGTTGCTATATCACAGTGCCCAGCATGTCAGTGTCGCTAGAATGCTCCGATCCTTCTTCGATCCTTGGTTGTGACATCTTTCTTCTTCTTTCTTTGAGGCTGAGGTTTTTGAGGGCCCACTTGATCCCATGATCAAGGAACCAGAAGGGAACATTTTCGTCATCGAAGACTTCACTTGTGCTGAGATCAAATACGATCTCGTATGGGTGTGGGTTTCGTTGGAGATAGGTTTGAGATAGATGGTGGAGGGTGCCAGATAAGCGGTCCTCCAGACACATTGAAGAGGGTGGTTGTGAGCCTCAGTAGTGTAGAAGATATCAATATGGTGTTAGGCAGTAGCCGACACTAAGGACAAGCGAGTCTAGACTAAGGCCCGATAGGTGACGAAGTGATTGCTAGAAGGCTCACTTGAGATGTCAAGGTAGAAGTAAAATGTAAAGCTGTATAGTGGAACGAATGTTTTGATAAGATCTCTTCTCCCTCGCTGATAGTTTTGGTAAAGCGTGGGAGGCACATCGTTGTTTATATTCCGCATCTGGGTGTTCACAGCCTATCTATTCCTCCCACTTTTCTCTGTGTGAACTTCGTAGACCCTGAAAACCTTTACGACGCACTCGCTTGACTCTGATTTCCTCAAACAGCAGGGAGGGTGTCCCACTCCTCTCCTCGTATTGTTCGCTCTAACCATAGGCACTCGAACCCTTTCACCAGGGCAAGCGGTTACTGGTCTCATCTCTGCATACGAAGTGATTAGCTTCGATGACTGACTTATCAATGCAAGTGGATTTCTCATCTGTCTGCGCTAACCCGCAGGAAGCATGTCCCTGTCTTATCATGCCAATGACAGATATACCTCGTCGCACTCAGGGTTGACCTTTCTCGCGGTAGGCCTTCATCTGGCTCTATCTTATCATGCTTCTGGAAGGTGGGCGAATGATCGTCTCTTGGGCATCATTCCCTTCTCGTGACTTTCCTCCGCATTCCTCCACCAGCAGACTTGAAATTCAGTCTTTCTGCCTGCCTGGCAGCCAGGGACATCTATCGGAGTAGCCGACCTCCCCCCAGTTGGCATCCATCCATTGGCACAGCTGAGGGATCTTTGCATACATCTTTCTCCATAACCAACCGACCGATTTAGCTCGTTCGACCTTGTCAGGATAGGTGAGAATCCCCTCTTAAGGATCTAGGAAAAACCCCTCCAGGGGCGACCTTCGGTAGTGGCGTAAATGAGGGTTTTGTGTCCGCGTTGTATTGGTAGAACTCAACCCATTCCCCAAATACTCTGGCGGACCCTGGGATTGAACACGTAACCTTTTGCCAATGATCATGTGACATGCCCCTTACGCTATGCCACTTCGTCTTATATGTAACACTAAGGTCCATGAACATATACCTGAACCACTGTCCTATCCACCTATCTCCAGTTCCTCAACCAGGATAGCCAATATTGAAAACCAGCCTCAAATCCTATGTAGATATTAATATATTATACAAATGTCCACCTCTCATCCCACTCATTCCCTTCAAGCACATGCTAGGCTTTTACAGCAATCTGATCCAACTTTTCCAACTTTTCAGAACTGCTTAACTCAATATTTGAAAGGAAGCCTTGCTCCGGCCAACCTTGCACTACAGCCCAGCTATGACCTCCGAGATACAGAAGCCACTCAGTTTGCCTGCACCAACCAGCAGGGAGATACCTATTAATTTGTGCACAATGGTCGGGTTTCATATGCTCATCATGCACAGAATATGATCCAGCAATGGCAGAGTAATGGTACTGCAAAGCGGATACTGCAGGCACTGTGTCAACTAGAGTGTTTAGCAAAAGCACAGAATGTAAAAGGAAAATGAACCTGGAAACCAGTCTTTAAATATCTAAAATGGGTTATGAAAACCCAAAATGCCTACTTGAAGCCACTTGCAAGAAGCTCACTGAATTGAGCTTAATTACTGGTAAGCCTTCTAAGTAAAAAGTATAGGTAGTAGAATATCTGCTGCAGGTGTTCAGCTAAAAAAGAATTAAAATTATTATTGACCAATTAGTACTATAGTGGTTGAATACAAGGATAATGGTTATTCAAGCCACTCAAGCCACTTACAGGCTGTTTTGATAGTTGTAGTAGTAGGGCCGGGAGGGGGGAGGGAGGAGCTAGTAGTTAGGAGATGATGGTACCAGGCCAGCAATGTGTTTCTTTTTGGGTACGTATTTTTTTTTTTCCTGAATTACTTTCTCTATCCTATTGAATATTGTTTTTATTTTCTCCGGTCAGGCTTGGAGTTTGTTTGACTTACTGCTGTTCAAACTGAGGTCTCTGTTTAGTTCTTCTGCCTTTCCTTGACCATTAAGCACTTCTCATTAGATGTTACACTTTTTTTTTTTTTTTTTTTTTTTTACAATTTGCTTCAGGGCCCATTGCAAGCCAAATCCATTTAAATTGATATTCAATTTTGTGTTTTGAGATTGACCGGGATTGCTGAGATGACTCCAAAATAGGTGTGTTGTGTACTCGTGCCAAGGTTGTGGCTGGCCACTACAACCCCAGGTTGCTCACTCGCTCGCAACGATGAGCACTCCTGCAGAGTACCCAACAGCTCAATCCAAATTTGCAGCTCAATTCAAATTTGCAGCTCAATACAAATTTGTAGCGCAATGCAAATCTGTGGCTCAATGCAAATTTGCAGCTCAATGCAAATCTGTGGCTCAATACAACTTTGTGGCTCAATACAACTTTGTTGCTCAATACAACTTTGTGGCTCAACACAACTTTGTGGCTCAACACAACTTTGTGGCTCAACACAACTTTGTGGCTCAACACAACTTTGTGGCTTCACACATTTGTGGCAAAACATAACATTGTGGCACAGCACCTCATTGTAGCTCAATATAGTATTAGAGTTTAGCATAGTATTCTAAATTAATATAGTATTATGATTCACTTTGTTATCATATATTTATCACTATTGATCTTGTCCATATACAATATATTCCTTACCAGAATCCATCATGCCACCAGTAGCATCAATCATTCTTTCAAGCCTATATGTAAAATCATATACAGATATTGAAGTACCTATACAGGCTGCAATTGCCTCTCTTTCTACCTTCCAAGAAGGCAATCCAAATATTGCAGCTACAGCACGCCAATTTGAAATTCCTTATACCCGACTACACAGAAGATGGCAAGATTGTTAATCAAAACAAGAGCACCCAGCAGCAAACAGAAAACTTTCCAAAGACCAAGAGCTTGCTCTGTGCCAGTATCTAGACCGTCTACATACTATTGGTACCAGTGCAAGAATTTAGATGGTATCAGGTTGTGCTAATGCAATTTTGCAATTGGCACATTCTGGTCCATTTCCCACACCAGTTGCTAGTGAGTACTGGTCTTGCAGATTTCTAAGTCATCACACAGAATACTTTATCTAAAAACAACATACAATTGATATAGATTGGAAGAATGCCCATAGACTAGATGATATAAGAAACTGGTTCCAAAGATATGAGTCAGTAAGTCATAAATATAGTATCATGCTAGGTGATATCTATAACTTTGATGAAACTGGGTTTCGAATTGGGATTGGACGAGATCAATGGATCACTCCACAAGATCCTAATAGGCAGGCCTACCTGGCCAGCTTAACTAATCAAGAATTACTTACAGTCTGTGAGACAATTAGTGCTGTGGGCCCTGTACTTCCATCAATGATCCTTCTTTCAGGCATTATCCATCAAGAGTCTTGGTATACTACTACTTGCATACCCGATGATTACCTTGTTGGTACCTCTAAAACCAGTTATAGCAATAACAACTTGACTATAAAATGGCTAGTCTATTTTAATAAGTTTCCATTTCCCTGAATGGTGGGTACTGACAAACTTTTACTATTGGATGGTTTTGGTTCCCATTGCACAAAGCAGTTTCTTGACTACTACGATGCACATCAGATTGTTGTATTCTGCCTCCTACCACATACTAGTCATCTTCTTCCACCAGTAGATGTAGTAGTATTCCAGCCATATAAGCATTATTCTGCAGAGACAGTAGAGGCGGCAACATGTATGGGATGTGGTGACTTCGACAAAACTAAATTCCTTGATATGATTGACTCAATCCATCACCAAATCTTTAAACAGTCTACAATCAGATCACCATTTCAAGCTACAGGATTAATCCCTTATAATCCAGAAATGGTTATTTCGAAGCTGCACGAAACAGTTCAAGTGGATAAAGGGTCTAGCAGCCAACCAGTTGTTGATGAGTTAGAACTATCAGCAACTATTCCACTTACAATTCCTAGTCTTAAAGGTCAAGAGGAGGAACTGCAGCATGAAGCATCAGAGTTGTCACCTATCTTTTAGTAGAAACTTAAGCATGTCCTTCAAGGAGGATTAGCTTGTGTCCAGGCAGCGGCGTTAGCAATTGAATACTTGGAACATACCCAAGCAGCTGAACAGGCATGAAATATACGACGAAGAGTACAAAATAGAAGGTGAGTGCAAAAAGATAGAGTGATGTATGCTTCACAGGCAAGTGAAATGGTCAAAAGAAGAGAGAATATAGAGGTAGAGAAGGCAGAAAAGCAACTGTGCAAGGCGCAGAATGCAAAAACACGTGCTGAGAAGGCAGAACGTAAGCCATTTCTAGATGAAATCAAGGCTCAGGTTAAAGAGAGACAGGCAGTACGAACCCATAAAAAGAAAATATCAAGGCTGATAATTGCAGGTATCAAGCAACAAATAAGGTTATGTAAGCTGAATAAATAATGAATCTTTTCTTTGTACAATATACTTCAAATATCATATTCTTAAACTACAATATTATGATAAAAACAAAGTGGTGCTGTGCCACAAAGTTATATTTTGCCACAAATGGGTGGAGCCACAAAGTTGTGTTAAGCCACAGATTTGCATTGAACTGCAAATTTGCATTGAGCTGTCGGGCACTATGGAGGAGTACTCATGGTTGCGAGCAAGCGAGCAACCTGGAGTTGTGGCGGCCAGCTACAACCTTGGTACGAGTAGTTGTTGCATTGCACTAGTATGTTGTATTAAGCTGGTAGGCACACCGTAGGCATGCTGCAAGATTTGGAACTGCTTGCTGTTACACATTCGCAGCATGAACCTTAGCATAGTTATACTCCTGTCAACTATGTTTTCTGTTGCACTTTTTTTTCTTTTCTTTTCTTTTTTCTTGACCTTCTTTCTTCTTACTTTCCATTTTCTCTTAATACTTCTTCTGTTATTTTGCTCTATTTTTTTACCCTCTTGCTTTCTTTTCCATAGTTGAATATTTTTAACCTTATGCTTGTAGAGAACCAAAATATTTCTGAACAGCCTGTTTGAAAGGAAAATTCAAACTCAGATATATGTAGCAATAGCCTAGGGGTCACAGAAATTCTAGAATAGAACTACCCTGGGTTATGATATTCTAGTGTCCCTCTATTTCTTCAAATTTCCCATCTCTAAGGTTTCTGAGATCCCTAGTCCTATCACTGTTATGCTCTATTTTTACTTCCATATCCAAGTACTGCACATTATGCTCATTATGGGCACTGTATTGTACAGCATTAGTTGCTACCTCTATGGCGGATCAAGGTGATATAATAGGGCTACTCTAATAAAGTACTAGAGCAAAAGTATTTGTCTGATCGGTGGTTACTAAGCAACACCACAAAAAACTCCACCTCAACGATCAACCACCCCTCAACCAGAATGACTCTCCAGAAGACAGGCTACCTCACTCACTTTGAGAAAGGACAAATTGTTGCTCTGAGGAAAAAAAAAATCTCTTTTTCCAAAATTGGAGAGCTCTTACACCATTCTAAGAGTACAGTCCAAAGTTTCCATAACCGCTTCCAAAAGACAGGTGATACAAACACTCTCCCAAAACCTGAAAGACTAAGAATTGTCACTACTAGAACTTGTAGCTACCTAGTCAGAGAGTCTAAGATGGTGCGCTGCCACACTTTATCAGAATTGGGCAATGATGTTGCACCTCCTGCTTCTCTTCATACAGTCAAGAGAGCTTTGGCATCAGTTAACATAAAAAAATAGAGAACCTAGGAAAAGAGCCCTCCTAAAGGATTAGCATGCTGTTAACAGATTGGCTTGGGTAATAAAGTATAAGAATTGGACAAAGGAAGACTTTGAAGAGGTCATCTTTAGTGATGAATGTATGGTTGAAAAGTCCAAAGATCTTAAGAGTATTTGGATATTCAGAACACCTCAAGAAAAGTATCACAAAGACTGTATTCATGGGGTTACCAAGGGGCCAGGGGTGAAGCTGATGGTTTGGGCTTGTATTTGGGGTAGAAACAATGGTCCTCTGATTCTTCTTTTTGGGAAGAGTGTGGATAGATTTGTATATATTGAAGTTTTGGCAGATAGATTAGTTGATGTCTGGCAGGGGGTGGAGGATACAGTTGGAAATCCTATCTTTCAGCAGGATAGTGCAAAGATACATACTGCAAGAGATACTATGGCTTGGTTTGCTGAAAACAATATACAGGTTATGGAATAGCCACCCAATTCCCCAGACCTCAATCCAATTGTGCACTGTTGGAAGAGGTTGAAGAAAAAGCTATACCAGCACTTTCCCAACATTCACAAGACCAAGAGGGATCCAGAGACTGTTAGAAAACATCTAGCAGAAGCCCTCAATCAGGTTTGGGCTCAGTATATTGAAGTTGAATTTCTGGAAAAGTTGTGGGAGTCTCTGCCTAATAGAGTGGCTGCTGTCTTAGATGCAAGGGGATAGTATACAAAATATTGATTTTTTTTGCTTTCTAATTGTATATATAGCTTTCCTTATATTTATTGCATGTCTATACACATTTTCAGTTTATTCTAAGCAGTTGTGGTTGAATAGGTAGTAAATTTGTAGTGATCGTAGGGTTGCCATTGCGTTGCCGGACGAGTACTTTTGCACCCGTACTTTACAATACTCCAAGCCAACGCGAACAAACAGACGACAGCAAAGGAATAAAAGATAAAAAGGAAAAAAGGCTAGGTGTTATAAGAAATAGGAAAAAAGGGGGAGGAGAGCGTCTGTGGTTTCCAAGCTACCACAGCACTCAATGTTTATGCTTAAACTGCCCATGGTAGCAATCCAACTTATCGGTCTCGAAACCAGCCTCCTTCAATTCGCTCAATGGTCTTCCCATCCACTCGTATCCAACCTTGCTCACGCCGGCGGCATCCACTCTGTTGACTCCCTTCTTCTTCAATTCCTTAGTGATGGCGTCCACATCTACTTGCAAGTAGTCTCTGAGGAATTCGCCCACTTCGGTGTTTTCATGGTTGCCCCGGAGTTTGGACGCTCCTGTTGATCCGTAGATGTTCACATCGACGCCCGAGTGACCGTGGGTAGTCCAGCCAACCTGTGCTCTGCGAGAAATGGCATCTGCAAGGACCCAGGCGGAGTCTTCGTCGGCTTTATGATCTTTGATGGCTTTGATTTCATCGTCGGAGGCGTCGCGGATGCCGAGGCCCTTGATGAGGATGGTATCGCGTATGTAGTCTTCCTCCTGGCCAGTGGGGCCTTCATGGCGAGCGTACTGAGCGGCGAGATATTCTGAGGATGAAGAGGCATTAGCAAGAACTTCTGGGTACCAGAGGTACTCCGGATAGTCCTCGTGAAGCTCTGCATTTCCATTAGTATATGATTTACACCATTTTCGGAGGAGCTACTGACGTCTTGCAGCAGCCAATCCTCCAGTCTCGTGATCACTAGTGCTAACAACAACACCAGGATACCGTGAACCGGCAATCCAATCGGAAACCTTTTTGAAAGTTCGGTCATAAGCCAAAACTTCATGAACCTGAGCAGCAGGATCATTTCCATGACCGGCATGATCAATTCTGCTCCCCTCAACCATCAAAAAAAATCCTTTATCACTATCCTTCGTAGCGATTTCCAAAGCTTTCAATGCAACCTCAGCCATCTCTTCGAGGCTCGGGTAATCCTCATCCTTGCGGTCGATATCGTAAGGAATATCGGTGGGAGCAAAAAGACCCAAAAGCGGCAACTTGACAGTATGTCCCTTCTTCAATCCATCGAAGGACTTGCGGTCGTCGACATATGAAAACCCGAATCTCTTCTGGGCTTCGGATATCAGGTCTCTGGAGTCATCTCTACAGGAACCGTCGGTAGTGTTAGGCAAGAAGTGGCATCTTCCACCACCGAGCATGAGATCCACCATACGACCAAGGGGGTAATCGCCAATCTGTTGCTCCGCAATTCTGTCTTCCTCGCCGCGAAGGTTGACATGAGCTGAAAAGCAAGCTGGCGTAGCGCTGTAGAACTTAGATTAGCTACCTTCTTATCAATGGATAAAAACAAAAACGAAGGAACGGCTAAACATACTCGGTGATCCTGGTGGTGACGACCAAACCCGTCATGTATCCGGCTTTCTTCGCAGCCTCTAAAACCGTTCCGCAAGGCGATCCATCCGGCAACACAGCAATAGCTCCATTGTAGCTCTTCATGCTACAGGAGAAGGCCGTAGCTCCGGCCGCAGAGTCGGTCACAAGACTAGAGCTAGATCTAGTCCTGCTGGTTCCGATAAGGCGCTTATCGAGAGTAAGAGTACTGTCCCAAGGGAGTCCATGGGCAAATTGACGATAGGATCGCGTAAGTGCGAGCGACGTTGGACCCATTCCTACGTATCGTGAACCTCGTTAAATCTCCATGGCTCTGTTTATCACTTTTCCCCTGCCCAAAATCGAGCGCGGCAAGGAGGGGTGTTGAGTCCTACCATCGGAAACCATAAAAACAACATTCCTCTTTCCCTCTGGTGGGAACTTTGAGTTGAGTCCGGTTCCGCTATTCACCCAGAGCGCAGCGATGACCACGATCCCTAAACTCCACAGTTAGCCTCCGGGAGAGGGGGGAAAAACGGAAGACCTCCTCATCTCCCTATTTTTGCAAGTTAGATGGTGGTGAACTGACCAGCCGTAGCAGCCATCGCCCAAACTCCTAACCCAAGTTTGACCCATCCATCCCGTCTCCCTCTCTCGGCTTGTTTGTTCGTTGGCCGACCACTCAGCAACGCTGCGTCTTCCTCCACGCTCTTCTCCGTACTTGACCTTCTCGACATTGTAGCGTATTTAAGTTGTGACGGCACCTCTGATGTTAAAGGTGGTAGAGGAGCGAAAAGGGGAAAAGAGAGCGTGCGGTCGGGGAGGGCGGGGAGTTTGAGGCGTTGTTGTTGTTGGCTGGGGGAAGTGATGAGAAGCCAGGGATGGCTGTAGAGTTAGTGCTCCAAAAGCGTGATCGGGTTTGCCTGATGCGTCACACACCCGAGAAAGACAGCAGGATCACCACATCAGAGCGATCTACGATGCAGAACGGGAAAATATAGGCCAAGAATTGTGCCGGCAATTTGGGATTTATAAGTTCATTATGAATCTAAGGATCATTGGTACAAAAGGAGACAATTATTGTGGTTATTTAGCCGGACTGGCACGGGTCGGGTTGAGCTGGCATTTTCAATACGCTCGCCGGGGAGACTACTCGAGTACCGTATTGTACCCGATACTTGTACAGTACTGTACAGTACAGTATGATACCAGACAAGTTCGTGGCCGACCTAATTATACCAAAAACACCGGTATCATCGATCCTTAGACTACGCATGTCGCGAGGATTCATGGGCACGATGGGTTTAACATTGTGCGAGAGGTCATCGGCTCCCTCGACTGCTGGTAGAGTAGACTACCGTATGTAACTCCTCATCTTCCCAGCAATGACTTCATGCAAAATCCCAGATCCATCCTTGGCTCAATTCGAGATCAAAAATACCCATCCCAGCCAGATCCATGGGGTGGGAACGGGGGAAGAAAAAAAAAGAGAGAAAGCCCCCGATTCCACTCCCACAAGAGGCAAAAATATTTGTGAGCAAAAAGCATGCAAACCACCTCCAATCGCAATTGCTAAGTTATAGATAGGGCCCATGAAAATAAAGAAATGGCGAGAACTGGGAAATGATGGAATGGAGTGAGGTGGGAAAAAGAAAGAAAGAAAGAAAAAGAAACAGGCATAAGTCAGGTTCTGGTATGATGACAAGAAATGGAGAGAAAACAAATATCAAGCCTTTATGAACACCGGTTCCCGACCCCCATGAAAGAACCCAATCACTCCCTAACTTGTAATGACTACCCTTACGATATTGACTTTGTAATAAGGAGTAAAAAAATTTCACACATGCAATGCTCCATGTCGAAGAAAAGGCAGTGTGCAGAAACGCACAAGAGGAGAGTGGTAATGAAAAATGCTCCCAAACACAGACCATCGTCAACCGTGCCCCCCAAGTGAAGCCGACTGCAATGTGACTAAAAGAAAGAAAAAAACAAAAACAGAAAAACACTGTAGCAACGGCCCTGATGCTATAGAAGGTATATAAAAAAATAGCAATGGAAGATTGACATAGGGTAGAACTCAAGTTTCATTGGCTACTAGCCAATGTACTCACTAACAGCCCTTATCCCCCAAAGCATTTCTCCCATAAACTGCGCTTGACAGGCAAGTAATGAGAGCAAACACTTTTCTTCGCACTTCAATCCGCCCATTCCTTGACCAACCCCTGCCCAATCCGCTAGGCTGACCATATCTGGCTGGGCACATATCCTCTTAAGATACCGCCTGGCGCCCTTATCTAGCAGAACCTTGATCTCGCTGTACCTAAAGTCATCCTTCTGGATACCCAACAACCTCAGACTATAAAACCAGGCCGCTTCCTTGAAAGACTGCGCGGAGAACTCATATCTGGGCGGAGAAGAGGCGGATCGGCTGGATGAATTGAAGGATCTGCCGACACGATCGTGGCGTTCAGACAAATTGTGGTCCTGATTAGAATCCAAATCGTAGGACTCGCCACCACCGGGAGCTCTCGATGATCCGTCGCCGCCTCTACCGGGGGAAAGTTCGTCATTCAGTCTCTTTCTCGGTGGTAGTGCTTCCACGGCAGCACTGAAGAGAGCGTCATCTTCTCCGTCTGCCTCCTGGGCTTCCTTGAAGTATCGGTCCAACAGTTCAACCACGCCATCTAGGTAATCTGAGATAATGCTGCTGGCGTTACGCTCCCATTCAAACTCTTCCATGGGCAGAAATTCATACTCATAGGAATTTGGATCAAAGTCTTTGTGCTCATGGTCCAAACTCTCTGGGTGTAGGAACCGAGCATAATCCTCCACGATGATGTTGGCGGGGACTTGGTCCCCGAGCAAGCTAGTGTCGAAAAGAGAGCTTGTGGAGCTGGAGGGAGAAAGGAGAAAATCCCTCGTCTGGGCTGGCAACGGTCTACCATTGGAAAGACTTGAAATCGGGACATAACTGTTCGGAGCGGATAGGGAAAACCCGCCAAGGCCCGTAGCTGGGGGTGGAGCATCATCACCAGCTGCGCATTCCTCGAATGATTTCCTCCGTTTCTGGCTTTTGGTGCGGCGGTGATGCCTCTCTATCTCCCCCCCAGTTCCTAATGTCGTCTGTGCCTTCCTAAGCGAGGCAGTGGGCACATCTACAGGCTCTGACAAGAGCGGTGGACTGGTCGGGCTGGTTGGGCCCGATATGAATGGTACCCCTCCGTTGGGAGTTTTCCTCCATTTCTCGGGCAATTCCGCGGGCTCTTGACCCTCTGCCACCCGCTGCTGCTGGCGCTTCCTACAAACTCCGGAGTTACCGGACTCCTCATCCCGTTTTACAAGGCCGGAATTCTCACTTAGGTCGGCGGATATGGAAGTGGTAGCTAAACTTCCGAAGGGGGCCACGGGTGTGCACTTTTCCATGGTTTCCACTGTTCCTCCCAATAAGTCTGCCTCCGGCAGAATTGCCCAAGCTAGGGCCATTGCTGATTTGGAGTGGTAGAAGCTCATGATACATATCGCTTGCACAACTTCCGCCATGGTCCATCTTTGCTCCGGGTCCATATTGCCACCCTCCTCTCCCCGAACCAGCTCCTTGATGTCATCCGGAGTGATGGTCCAGGGTCTGTGTGCTAGTAGCATATTTAACTTGGAAATCCTCTGTAATTTGCGAGGCGTGTATTGAAGACCCTTCAGCCACTGTCTATCGCCTCGCACAGTGAGAAATTTCTCCGAAAGTAGCGAAAGGTAGTATTGACACTTTTTCTCAGCGGACGAGATGATTCCGAGATATATTCTCCACTTCTGTGGCAATGGGCCGTTCCCAGAATCATCAGATAGGAACAGATCCGTGGTCTCTCTGTTGATTTCGGCGAACTGGGGAAAGAAAAAAAGTATCTTGTTGAGATTCCCGACCCTCCCGGTACGCATATACGCGTTAACTTGAAGAGCCCTAACTTCCTCACTTGGTGGCTTGGGCTTAGGTAGGTATTTGGGTATTGGCCGACGCGCTTGGCGCCTCTTGGCTTTGTAGGATGCGCCGACACCATTTGGTGGGGACGGCGGGGTCTGGAAGAGTGAGGAGACCATCGAGACGGTAGTCCGACGGTTACCTCTGCCGAAGGAGCCGATCGGAGTTCTGCCGCGTGATGTCGAACGGGGACGCTCTCCGTTTGCCGAGCCCTTGTTTGGATCGGGAATCATAATTCCAGAGGCAGAGCTCATGTTTCCACTAGACTCTCTAGGAGAGAACAAGATGCAATCCTCCTCATCCTCGGATGGAATGTCAAAGGGTGTTGGAGATTTGGGGTTTGGGGTTGCTGGGACCCATGGACCAAAGTTTAGCCCAATGGTTTCATTTAACGGAATGAAGAAGGAGGGACCTCGGGCAGGAACTTCTGGTAAGCGTGCACCGGCTTTCTATTACAATGGGGGTCAGAGTTTTAAAACGATGGTGGATTAAACTATTGATGGGAAGGGAAGTAACTAATGGTAACTAGAAAGGATGGAATGATAAGAGCCTACCTCTGCTCTCTGTAGGATCGCTCTGCATCCTTTCCTAACATCCTTGAAGGGGCAATCAATTGAGAACCTCAATAGCCACGTATAAAAATTCTCCAGGTTTGTTTTCACCTCCTCAACACCCCAGGTTTCCTCGGCCACCTGACGTCCAGTCCAGGCGAGGTCCCTATTGGCAAAATCGAGCTCGGCCAACCATTTATTGCCAAACCTGATCGCCCCATCGGCAAAGCTTCCGGAGGCATCTGTTGGAGATACAGCGAATTCTCCAGATAATGTTGCCCAGCCATCGTCCCTCTCAGGTGTTAGAGGCAAGAACGAATTGTGGATCGAGTCTTTTCTCACTGGGTGGTCCAATGTCGATGAATCATCGCCGTCCACCCCGAATACGTCCTCAAAGTGCATTTTGAAACTGGAATCCCGTCTTAGGATATTCCTGGAGGGAGGCGGCGCTGGTGATGTTCCGGAGCCATTGCTTTGCTGTCTCGCCAGCGGTGGCCTCATCAATCTCGGTGACATCGAGGAACCGGGCGGTGCCCTAAGGTAATCTTGCCATGCTGAGGTCCAATGGTCCACTACCAAACCGAGGATTCTTAGAGCACTAGTCCTCACAACGGGTTCCTCATCAAAGAAGCAATTGAAAAGCCCGTGGCGAAATAAATTGGCCATTTCTGGGGTCACATGTCAGCTCTAAGGTCCCTCGCTAGTTTGCTAAAAGGTGTTACCGAGCCTTGGGGAGTTCTTATCTCCCACCATGTCCAACCACCCCTCCCCGGATTGGCCTGGGGTACAGCTTCACTTCGGTTGGCTTTTCTGCGACAGTACGGTACAGCTCTAGGAAACTAGGATATCGCTAGATTGGCAATTCTAGCGGTGGCCGCCAAACAATGTATTGAAGGAAGAAAAACTTAAAATTGTACCACCGCCGAGAAACTCCCATACGCTAGAGCGGATGGCAAGGGGGAAAAAACAAAAGAAAGTCAGGGCCAGCTCAACAGGATCTGAAAATATAGATGAAGCGAAAGGGTCGAGTGAAAAAGCGTGACAACTTTGCTATGTCTAAACAAGCAAGACAGCTTAGGGGGAAGAAGGGAAGGAGGGATGAGAAACAAAGGGCAGGTGTTGCGGGATAGGATGGTTCAAACTTGAAGAGAACGTGTTGAGACCTTGCTACCGTAAGTAATTGTAACAGGGCACACCGATAATTGGGGGTGCAAGATAGCTGACGGGTCAAGAGATGGACACACCAGACAGGGCAATTTTGTATGCCGAGAGTGTGAATCGAATAGAACTGGACTAGGTAGCTTCCGGTAGTAATCCTTAAGGGCTGGCAAGGCAACTGTGTAATGACGACAAAAGGGAGCTGAGAGGGTAAAAAAAAAAAAAAAAAGGACTAACACCGGTTTGTCCGATCGTGAATAAGGGACTGGGGTTGTATTGACAAGAGCTGGTTTCGAGACCGGACGGCGGCGGCTGGTGTCAGGTTTCCGGATCAAACTGCCCCGGATTTTTCAACCAAGATTTGTGCAAATGCGCTGAGGTAGCGGGAGCGGTAACGGGAACACAGATTCGTTCGGGGTTGGTGGAAAGGGTAAAAATAATGATAATAACAATACGGTAGTAATAACAATAGTAGTAATGATAATAATAATAATGATAATAATAATAACAATAATAACAATAATAATAATAATAATAGTAATAGTAATAATAATAATAATAATAATAAAAGGCGGATGGGGGTGGTCGATGACGAGAAGGCTATCCGGCCTGAAGTTATCGGGGAGGAGAGAACGGAGTGGGTGGCAGGTGAGAGAATGAAGGAAGGCAGAAGGAAGCAAGGGAGGTTGGCAGGCCAGTGGGCGGGCAAGCGGGCAGGACGGACAACAAGTGGGCGTGGGTTGAGGTACCGTAGTGGTCGTGGTTGCTTGGAAGTTTAGAATGGCCAGTGGCAAAGTAACGTCAAAACCGCACCATCGGGGGATTTCCCAACATCACCAAGTTTCCAACGATAGGCATACAACCGGGGAATAGGTAAGAGACGACGATCGTTTTCTTTTGCTTTGACCGTTGCTCGGATGGGTGGGGACAGGGCATGTAATTCAGTTAAATGGATCCTATGATAGAGTATGCGCAGTGGAGGCAGGCCAAAGAGAAGCAAAGCAAAGCAAATCCGGCAAGGCTACCGGTAATTTGTTGGTGATGGGGAGATGGGATGGCGGATGATTTTTCCCGGGGAAGCGGTGTCTGGGCGGCGGTTTCCGTCCCGTCTTTTGGAGAGTGCAGGGTGAGGTACCGGTATGGTGCCGGTATTTATCGTACCTAGCGGAAGGGCAGAGGAAGGACCAACTGAAACGCTGAGATCAGCAGGAGAAGGAGAAAGCGGAAAAAAGCGTGGAATCTAAGAGTCTGATATAGGAGCCAAACTTTTCCGTTTCGCTCCTACTCTCTCACTCACAGATATCGCAGCCTCTGATCGATATTTTATTCTTGCCAACCTCAACCCAGCATGCGCGAAGGCGGGGGAGCGGTCATGGGTGGCGGAAAAAGGAAGTAGGGCAGCGTATGGTGTATACATATGATGGAAGTAGTGTGCGGGCTGATATATGTATGATACCCACCAGTGTACCGGTAATGCTAGTTGCAAGATGCACGAGGTGATGGGTGAGGTTTGATGCTGGAAAAGCGGACGACGAACGCTACTTTGGACCCTCTTTTTCCGGGCTATGGTATGATATCATATCGAGGGACGGTGGGGTATCGGGATGCAGGATGGGCGGCTGGTTGATGGTGGCGATGGTTGACGAGAAGCAGAAAGGAAACACAGGAACAAACAGAAAAGGAGGTCATGGAATTTCCGTAAGGTTAATACCGGTACCGGTAATGCAAGAGGGGAGTGATGGGACCAAAGGGGATAGTAGTCAGTCTCCCGGCTACCATTCTCCTGTCGAAGCTAAAAAGCCACCGAACCCGGTCATTCAGTCTTTTGTCGCACTCTGCTCCTCGTGTGCACCCCCCATTAAGCCAGCCTTGCTGCCGTACCATTTACGGTACGAGTACCGTAGCACGGGCACCGAGAGCAAGGCGATGGGAAAAAACCCCCCCCTCCCCCCCGAGAAGCATAAAAAGGGTGCTGGGAAAGGAAGCCTCTCGTTGGCGAATGGAGAGGGCATGCCCTGAGTGGGAAGCATCTAAGCCCCTTATGGATCTTGATCTTCCCATTCGACCGTTGATTGGTCCGCACAGATATCCCTTCCCGTGATGCGTCTAGCTACTTTGGGATAGCCCAGCTCTGGTCGCCAAGTGAACACCCTCCGCGCCCCACCCACGTTTTCATTGCTCCGACAACCCTCCTTTGGAGCCCTTTGTTATAGGATGTGCCGGTACGGGTGCGGTAGGTTAACTTAACTCACAGATCAAGTATGATACGAGTGCCGGCACAGTGTTATATTAGGAGTCACCTGACCCGTATTATATCATTCATTCATCATAATCGTCATCACCTGAGGAGATTGCAGGAATTGAGGGTTTCCGAGTGCTAGCTAACTCACGAATCCAACTCCAGGGGGGCTGTCTTTTCCCATCCTTTCCATCGAGTAGACAGGTGTAGGTCATTCCTCTATGCACCAAAAAAAAAAAAAAAAAAAAAGCAAGCACATGCTTCCAGTGTTTGGGGGGGGAGCGTTTCCTGCGGGTTGAAGATATCATGGGATGCCTATTGAGGCTTGTCCAGGCTTTTGAATTCGGGTCTCGCTGGGACGGATTCTGGGGGAGTGGTGGATACTGGTATGTGAGCTAATTAGATTAGATCCGCCAAGATTTGGAAATACCATAAGGGGAATTTTCCTAGGCATCTATCACGGGTGGACGTACCGGTACTGTACCGGTAGCTATGATGATGAGGTGCTGAGGCGTTACGGCCCAGAGCCGGCGATGGTGATGAAGTTATCGTGTTGGGAGATTGGATGGACTACCATGCCTTGCTCGCCGTGATCCCTTCCCCCCCAATCGATTGGTATTTAACTCGTTTTCGATGATTGTTTGCAATTTCTTTTCATGACTTTTGAACGGAGGTGGGCTCAATTTCTCGACTACGATTTGCAGTAATTGTTGGCGGTGGTTCCTCTGGGTTGGCGGTAGGTTCCCAACCTTGTTGGCTTGACGTCGCTTACCTGACGTGCCAATACGTTTGGAGGTATCATCCGGTAGACGGGACCACCGTCATAGTCGCTACAGCCTCAATCAGTGTCTCCAACGCTGATCGTGAAAGCTGCGAAACTATAGCTCGTCTTACGGTGAGTTGCTAGCTTGAATCTCGACAAATTTCCTGCGATATCTAATTGCCTACGGTATGTTCTACGGTAGGTCCCAGCGGTGGTGAATAAATTTTTTAACTCGAGTTGGCGGTTTGGTATGATACGCACAGCTGGAAGGTCTGAGGGATGCATCATGAGGGTGGGCAGAGGAAAGGAAAGGAAAAAAGAAAAAGGCTCGGAATGGTGGGGAATGGTTGCCCTCAGGGGAGGGGCATGTTTTCCCCGCATTTCGAATGGTTCCTTGTCATGCAGACGCCCCTCTGTAGTCCCACAGACACACACACACCACACACACACACCCACTTTTCATCGAGGACAAGTGTTCCTGGCTACTCGTACTTTACAGTACAGTGCTGTACGAGTACGCTTCCGTCGTAGCTAATTATTTGTGCTCGAGTGCTTGTATAGTACTTGTATCATACAGGGGTACTGGTAGGTTCCTTCGACCCTACGAGTACAGGACTCTATCATACCGGTCACCAGAATCGGTGAAAAGATTTCTCAACACTTTGTTGCACTGGAAGACAAACCCTCCCCCCTCTTGGCCCTCTACGGGAGTTTCGTGTGCTGTATTATACGGTACGGTACAGTACTCGAGTGCCGGTATATGATATAACTATCGCACAGCAAGGAAGAGCGGTCAATTGGGGGGAATGCATGGCAGGCCAAAGACCCTTCCGCCATTTACCATGTCATTTTCGGCTTCCTCGCATACGCCCCAACTCTCCAGAGATGAAAATGTGCTTCCGTTAGAAGCACAAATCCTTTCAACCGAGATGACACGATATTGGATCTCTCGGAGTTCAGGAGATGGACATGCAAACTGCCTGGTTACACGTACGGTAACCATGTATTCAAGCCGGTCGATCTACGGTATCCATTTGCTTTTAGTGAAAGGGGGAAGAAGGGGGAAATGAAATAGCAATGAGAATAGTATAGGTTACGGGTAAGGTCGCGAATAGGGAGCAAATTCTCCTCGGCTGCCGACACTCTGATCCGAGCTCTCCCGGGAGGAAAGGGAAAAAATTAAAAGAAGTAAAAAGACCTCAAAGCCTCGAAATTTTAACCATGGGATACCCCCAATCTCAAAAAGTTTATTTCGCCGGATCGTCTGCTTCTGATTCGTGGTTGGCGGAAAGGCTGCAGTGCTTGCACTTTACGGTAGCCGTGGACTGGAAAATAGTTGACCCTGAGTGCTAATTTTGTTTTGGAGCGTTCAGTTTCATCACCGTTTCCCACTCCATGCAGAAACGCTACAGATATAAACCTGGCAGCTTATCTTGCTTTACATAACCGTATCAGTTATCATTATGAGGACTTAAGGCCGGAAGTCTCCAGAAACACCGTTGCCCCCAAACACATCATGCCGGGCCGAAGTCATCATCACCCATTTGTTGTGGGCCCGTCTGTCTGGCCCGTGCAGTGATCTCATTTCAGTCTGTGCGGGCATTTGGCTACGTAGGCACAACAACGCAGCAATAGTGACTTTCAAGGTGTTCTCTCATAAAAGTAGAATTAACGCTCGAGATCATCGCAATCCAACCAACCGTGAGAGAGGGGAAGCACCGCAAGCAGATATTAAGGCAGGAAAAAACCATCCGGGTATATAAAACGTGGCCATGGTTACCCCGCCCTTGTGGTTCTCTTTGCCGATGGGCCCTTCTATATTCATGGGTGGTCACTCGAACGGTAACAAAGTGCGCTATCGTGTGAGACACTGACTGTTTGTGGGAACTTGGTTTGAGCCTAACCGCATTGACTAAGCCCGGAGCCACGAGTTCGCTGGGAGGTCGTCGCGGAGAGGTTGGCCTTTCCCCCCGCTAAATTTTGCTTGCTTTTTTGCAATGATTGGCACTGTTTTATTATAGTAGCGGCTATCGCGCAGAGTGCCGTACCGCACGAGAAGCCCTGCCCCGCCCTGCTGTCTTGGCCATTACGCGGGATTTCAACATTGTGCCTAACTCGGGATCACTCCATACACGGCTCCCCGTGACGCCCCTTCATCAGGACCGAATCCTCTCCGGACCGGAAGGGCCTGACCCGTACCAATGGTGGCGTTCAGGGTTACCAAGCTTCGGAAGGGTCTCGGCTTCCACTGGTCTTCCGGAATTCCATTTGATATCCACTTGGAATCCACCTCGGGCTAACGAGCCCGGTAGCGGAGCCAGGCGAGTAGAACCAGGAAACCGCGGTGGCATAGCGGGGATCGCCGGGACGCTGCTTCAGAGACATGCGGGGACAGTGCGTATCTTGCCGGCTGCCCCATCAGCAGGGTGCAGTCAGTCAGTTGGTCAGGCATCGCATTCCTAGGCTGGGGATATTCATCATGAGATCGTATCGATCATGTCACTCCGTCGACTTGGGACGGGCGGAGATCGAAAAGATTTGGTAGGGTGGAACCCCTGATTAGCTAGGCTGCTTCCCTCCTCCATTAAATTTTGAAGTCTTGCAAAGAAACTTGTGGTGCACGCCCTTGACCAACCGGCTCCCCTACCGCCCGCATCAAGCCTCTCCCTTAGGGCTACTTCCACGACTTGGGCGAGAACTGGAGTCATGAGTGGGGCCATTTGCCTTCTGGGGTGAAGGGGGGATATGCGGACGTGGCAGTGACCAGGTTCAACACGGCGCATTCCTCGACTCGCTCTTGGATCTGCCCAGGTTGGCCAATCACTGATTCTGCAGTTTGCTGAGATGAAGCTTTGCCTTATCTACATTAGTGGGTTTTCTGGGGGTATTGCTACCCCCGAGGATGTCATTAAACGACTCCTACTAAACCTCGCTCTCCATTGTGGCGCCGGTTGCTGTTGCCTCGCCCCCAACTCCGGGAATAGAATGCCAATTTTCTGGCGAGATTGAAGGACTGGTGACATTGTTTCTATTTCTCTCAATAAAGAAGTCAAAGTGGAATTGCACTAACTCTCTACTTGTCGGGAGGCACTTTGCCAGGAACGTTTTGTCTCCAGCGAACCGGTAGTGCCCGAGAATATGCGTGCCACGCGGAGTGCATCGGACAAACACTACTGTATACGTTGCGCCATTCCCAACTCGGGTGGCATCTCCCCGCGATCCGTATTATGATGGCTGACCCAACCCCTGGCGTTATACATCCCTTTTTCCATTAAGCGACCCCTTGGACGAATGGTTTCTATCAAGCCGAGGAATAGCTGAGTTGTATCTAGGGGATTGGTGACTTCTATCGGCTGGTAGTTCATCCTCATATTGGCATTTTTTTTTTTTGGTGGATTCGCTGTCCCATCAGAGAGTATATTCGTTGTTCCGGATGCGGTGCATGCTGGCTGGGAGGTTCCCTCACGGGAAAAGGCGATAAAGATGAAACGGCCGACAGGCCAAGTCCGGGGCTAATTCTGGTTATTAGGCGTTGGTAGCCTGGAATTGGCCCTCGTTGTGGTTGACGTTGAATCGTACTTCAACCTTTGCTGCTGGGTTGGGGTGACAGTGGTTTGTTTCGGCTGCAAAGTACTGTACGTACTGTACAGTACAAGACCACTTTGTCGGCATCGCTAGCGACGACGGCGCCATTTTCAGTTTTATCATAGCATACTAGTCATTGCTTATCACTCATCCAACCAGCGCTTACCTCTAACTTGGAATCTAGCCGTCGAATTGAGCAGGGTTCCGTCTGAACCACCAATCAATGCGCTCACCTTTGATTCGTTGTTGCTGGCGCTTCTTGTCAGTGCCTCATTGGTGGTGGCCCTGTTTAGATTAGCGATTCCGTTGGCCCGCCCACTCGTACAGTAGGAAGCCCGTACGCCTTAGCGCTTGCGGGGGAAAATGCGACATATTCTCTTAGGAGGGTAGTACGTGAATAGACGCGCAATTCTGCTCATCTCCCAAGGCTCTATCTCCGGCAGCTAACCACCTCTCGTGGTCAGCAGTGTTTCCTGAGTGACCAAGGTCCAAAGTCGGGTCGCGGAGGGGCTGGTATGCCCTGTCTGAGTGGAGCAGAGATACCGGTCATACCCGCGAACAGCAGTTGGCCAACTTCGACTACCCTACCCTGGCCTGGAATATCTCTGGCGATTGGGAGGGTTGCAGGGACAATTAGGCTCATATGGGTCATTGGATCGGCATTCTAGATGGGGTCTTCGTTTAAGCTTGGCAATTCAGTACTGGGACGGCCAAAGATTATGGTATCATACCTAGACGGCCATCTCTAATTGCCTGTGTAGTGTTACACTGACCTACTTAGTTTGTGCTCCTCCTGGATCGGAGGAGGGAGAAAGAGGGGAAATTTATCATACTTCATCTGCAACTACAAAGTCGCAGAGGTTCCAACCCGGTGGGGAATAGCCAACGTTTCAACCTCGTTTGTGAGCTTGTCCCTTCAGCTTCGGAACCTTTATCAGAAGTAGCGTATTCCTCCTACACTGGAGAAGACGCATACATACCTCATCTACGGGGCCGATGATCAAGAGACAAGCCCCATAAACTGCAATTCCACGATCATCACAGCCACTCACTCACTCCTTCCTTCCTATGTTCTCACTACAAAGCTGTCACTGGAACTGTGCCTAAGGTGGAGGGGATTTCCTAACAGCAGCAGATTATCTATTCCTCTACCCAGATATAGGAGCGGAAGGGACAAATTTGCAGCCGCGCCGTTTGGGGTGGGGAAAAGCCGCTCCTGTAGCGGGATTGGGCCACGCGGGGTGGTGCCTTAGGGTTGGCCTTAGTTGCTAGTCCGCTCGGCGGGATATAGTATACACTAATTTTTGGCTAGAAGAGGGAACTGGATGGATATTTCCAACTTTTGCGAGTGATGATCTGTGATTTCTTGAGAATTGCCCGGTGGGGCTTTGTGGGGGAGTTTTCGTATGATATGATATCGTGGGTGTTCGGAAATAGGGGCTGCGAATCTGAAAGACCGTTTGGATGTGCACGGATTTTTTTTTTTTTTTTGACATATACTTTGTAAGCACCTATTTTCAAGTATCATGATTGTTGTTTTTTAATTAAATTTTATTATTTTTTGTTTTGTTAAGCTCTCGGGTTTCTCTATAGCTAGCTATTATGCAAGAAAATCTATGACGTTTAGCCGAGGGTGTGGCCTGGGAAGGACTAAAAGGAAGAAACGTATTCCTGTCCAATATCTTTTAATAGTCTCTCTGGTGTAGAACTAGCTGTATATTTCTTCAAAAATAAGAAAGGTAGGTAGAGAAAAAAAAAATACTGCTAGTAAATATTAACAAGAGAGATACTCAGATCTGACTTGGTTTTTCTAATATCTAGCCTTGTATAGAGAAATAATGAACCACCCTGTTATAAGATAAAGGAGTCAAGAAAACTTTATTGCTCTCAGGGTAGTATAGTTTAGGTGTACTAGTATTTGGAGAAGAGTTAGTATCATACTGGCTATAAAAAAAAAAGCATTATAATTGATTTTATTTTCAAAATACCATCAATTGATTCTTTATATTTTTGATTTTCTCTATAAAACTAGTTTCATTTATCTTATTATTCTAATATCACATGGTAGATATCATCAGTATTATTCTGTGTCTGTTTAGCATTGATCTAAGTATTATACTTGGGGAATCTGACTTGTCAATCTTTTCTTCAATTCTGGCCAACTTAGTACCTTCATACAATGATGGGGTTCTTGACAACTCAATTTTTACTTCCATCTCTGAGTGCAAGTTACTAGTAGCATGTAGAGCCTGAGCATTTGTAACTGAATTTAGTATGGGTGGTCAAATGTGTACAGACAATTTGCTATTTAAAATTTTGACCCCTGTGCTTAGGTTCTACATGCCGGGAGCTTGTATAACAATTTGCTGATATGTTACTATACATGTAAGTGCAGTGTCCTGGAGGGGTGGTTGAATGCCTCTGTAGACTGCTGTTGCTCGAGCAAATTTAGGATATAAGCAGTAGGAATATCATGGGATAGTGGTGCGCTGGTACTTGCTGTGCTCGAGTTCCCGGATAGTACAGGTACCGTAAGCTACATGTGCTCGAGTACATTACAGTATGCTACTGCAGTCTACCGGTAGGCATTAGAATACCTAGTAGATTTACTCTGGGAGTTTATGATCCAAGTAAAACGGGGAATCATGATAAAGCAGTTCCGAGAGAAAGTCTTGGCATTTGTGTCTTTCCTCCGTCCATCTACTCGTAGGGTATCATACGGTGTATCCAAATTTCACATGACATTTCCAACCCCTTCAACCATTCCATCCTCCCATCTCCGCATCAAACCAACAACGGGCGCCCAACTCCTCACCACAGCCCCTCGCCAAACCAATCTATAAGAATGCGTCCATTCCTCCGCCCAACCCCCCGCCCCCTCCGAACCCGCCCTTCCTTCTCGCCCCTCCTCCTCCGACCATCCCCCCACCCCTCAAGACCCCTCTACACAACCGCTCGCCCCTCCCCTGCCAAATCCCCCCCAGAACCCAGCACCTTCACTACACCCGGGCTCTCGGGCCTGGACATATACAGCGATCTGCCGAGTCCGGTA
>PYWC01000001.1:2388704-2489857 GCA_003182015.1 Tuber magnatum | reverse complement strand
TCAAGTTGGCTTATATTATCCGTCTGCTGGTGCTGCCGGATAGCACGGTCCGATATTTCCTCCCAAGGAACCCAACCGGACGGGATATTAGGACTCGTGCAACCCCACCTAGATCTGTCGCGGTTCACCCAATCTGTAACCCTTTAACCAGGGCGTTGCCCTCTCCGTCAAACCCACTCACTATAGCTGCTGAACGGAACGGTCTGAGAAACGAAAATGGCTCTGGGATCCGTAACCGGTTTCCGAGTGATATTACGTGATAGAATTGTAACCTATGATAGCATCACCTCCAAACTGCGTTGCCAACATACCGCACCGCGGCGTATGATATCGTAATATGGCACAAGTACAACATCACACCCCACAACTACAGCTCTTGCTTTCACTGGGGATATCATAGAAATCCTTTGGGCGAGGCAATGGCAATACCTAACCTTAACCTCAACTCGATCACCACCCCCCCACACCCCTGCTCACCATCTATATATCGCGCACTACGGGCTTACGCACACAACCCTCTAGCGGTATTACACATCTGACAACTCCGTGGCAGCAAATACCACTCCAAAACAGGGGCCCTCTCATAGTCATGTTTCTCGGGAGCGCCACTTTTACGGAAATTTTAATCACGCATCCTACCTCGATTTTATCCCTGGCCCCTGGTTCCGGCTATCCAGGCCGAGGTAAGGAAGGGAGGTGTGGGGGCGTAATGGCAGCTTCTGGGGTTGTGGGCGTTGGGTAGGTTGCGGGTGATACCGAGAGTTGGGTGCTTGTCCTTAGACTAGTAGCAGTGGATGTATCATATTGATGATAGCGATTCTTTTCATGGCTTGATATGGCGGTCTGGAGATGGGCTACCTGTTGCTCGTTCTTGGGATGGTTTGCTTTTGTCATTGACGAGTGAGAATCGGGTTGGGTAGACTGAGAAAATCTAGATCTCCGTAGCAGAGGTGGATTTTGATAGAGTGCCTGCGTGAGGACTCGGAGGGATAATTTTTCCTGAATGTAAGGAAACTCTGGCAAGGAAATTGCTTCTGGTGCGATGGTATTGTGGACTTGCCATTTCCTGCACAACATCGGGCCCTGGCAAAATCCTACTAGGCCTGACACAGGGAGCTAGCTGTAAACCTGCTGTTAGTGGTAATCTCTACTATTGACAAAAGCCTATTCTTGCTTCAACTGAAATGAACCTAGCATGGGCAATGCTAGAGTCCTATGATATTAGAGTAACGCGTCGATGATATAGATGCCGAACAATACCCATAAATGTACTCGACATTCTAGTATCATACTCCGCAATTCCCCAATTGCAAAGGTATACTTCCGCTTGCCAAAGCCATAGCCAACACACATACCCTAATGCCAGCGCCCCCGTTCCCACTGATCCAGACAATATCCCTACTAACCTTCGCAAAAGGCACGAGCACTACCATGGTCCATTCCCTATTAGCAGTTGGGAACCCAGACACCCCTCCCCGCCGGTCGCCAACCCACCCCACCAGTTCCGCCACTTAAAAAAACACCAGACGAACCGTCAATCCAATTCCTCATTATACCAGAGTTTGCATCCGCCCATCCAACCAACAACCTCGTTTGCCCAAACCCCGTCCCCAACGCTCCATGACAAACACTCCCTCAATCAATCAATCAATCAATCAATCACTCCACCACCATCACCCCTAGCCTCTCACAGCATAGAGCAACACAACACGGCATCCGATCTAAACTCCCTAACCTACAAACTACCATATCAAACCTCACCCCCATGTTGTGCGAACAACTGACGGAAACTTGGCGCTCCCCCCCTTATATATATCGTACCCCTTGCCAGCTCCCCCACCGCGTCTTGCAAACCGAAAGGAAGAAAGAGCCCAAAGCAAAATGTGCAACTACATTCTCTTGACATTCGCCTGCGGCCACAAGTACCCACAATTCGATAGCATTTGCCGGAACATTAAGGATCAGTTTGCGGCTACGAGTGGTGCCTACGATTTTCAAGACTGTGAGAGGAGTAAAACGGTTCGCAGGGTGCAGATTTCGGGGAGGTGTGTGGAGTGTGGGGATAGCGGGAGCGGTGGGAATGGGTGAGGGGTGAAGTGGTGGCGGAGGGGGGGGGGGAGAGTAGTTTGGTGCTTGAGCTCTTTCTTTCTCTCTTTTTTTCATGGGTCATCAGTAGGGTGTTTAGAAGGGTGGTATTTTCTATACTGTATCGTGAGTGCCATTCAGCGATGTTTCTTGTCCCACTCTGGAATCCAGTAGTCCTTTCACATCTGATAAGACATCCCACAACATTACTACCACCTCTTCTCACTCACACCCTCCAGAGCAATGAGGTCCCAAGAAAGAACCCTCGGACGAACATCTAATGCTTATGCCGACCTCATTACCAGTGCCAACCTAGCCATAAAAACTGCTTCGTCTACAGTGTCGATACCTATATAACCAACCCCCGAGTGACACGACATGACCGCTAACTCCATTGTCTCTTCGCATAAATTTACTGTGCCGGCGCATCCCCGCGAACGCACCAACGCCAGATCCACGCCACACATCAACACCACACCCTCCCTCACTAGGTTACTGTAGGGGCATGCTCTCACCCCCCCCCCTCCCTCCAACCACCAACGCTCCCGAAAGCATCGGAAGGGGGGAAAAAAATAAATAGAAAATTCTCCGCGCGGGTGCGCGGTTACACACAGATTGTCCGTTTCACACTACACCACTGTACCATAAATACATTCTGTCAGAATCTAGAGGGGGTGCTGGAATTGATATAGGCAAATAATGTCAGTAGACATATCAGATGATAAGTAATTAGCTTATCACCTCACAGGACTTGGAATGAGGGCAGTGTATGGAGCCTGAGCTGTCATACTATAGCAGAACATGTAATCAGTGATAAAAATTGATTGATCACCTTATAGCAAGCATGTTATTACTTGATATTATTTTGTGAAATTACTTTCAAAAAATTAGGTTTTCACAAAAATAACCTGAATGGCAAATTGTATTCCCTACTTTATACTTTATAGATAACTGTAACCCCAATATAGGAGCAAGAAATCACAATTAACTCTATTGGAGATTTAGAATATCCATTACTATTTTATAAGACTTTTAGAAATTAAAACAATACAGAGTAGAGAATAAACAGAATAATTTAAACACAATACAAAGAAATCAAAACAAGCACAATATCAGCTAAGGTTACTAAAAATACTATCTATTTTATTGTCAAGTTGGCTTATATCTACCCTGTTATGACTTGAAATATTAGCATAACTTTTATGATCTTCTTGAAAGGAGTGCAGATGGTCACTGTTCACAGGAGACAGCAAGCCTAGATTAGGACTATTTTGAGATCTAAAATCTTGTGGACTTGATTGATAGAGATTTTCAAGTTGATCTTCCTCCAATATAGGCAGATAAATACTAGAGTTATATATATATATATTAGTTACAAGTATAAAAGTTACAAAACATTATCTTATAAATTACTTACCTTATAAAGTTATTGTTGTATAAATTCTTAGACAAGAAAGATAATCTTTGAAAGATCTTTGGCCATCAAACATTTTTTGGTATTTTGGGATTCCAGTCATAATTTGTAATATGGTGTGAGAAACTAAATTAGTACATATCTACCATATGATAAAAAGAATTAAGTTTTACCCATTTGACAGCTACAGCTTGAAGTTCTGTTATATCTTGTTCACTACAATGAATAAATATAAAATTTGTAAGTAGGTACTGAGCAAACTGTAATATTTCCTATCAATCAATACTCTCAGAATCAGGGGACAATACCTTGGTCTCAATCTCAAGGGCTCTAGTTCTTTCTATTTATTGTATTGATAACCAAGTGCTCGAGGCTTTTATTGTATGACTTATAAGTGTATTCTCAAAAGGATAGCTTCTTAGGCAAAGAGGTAAAAGAAGAAAGTTATAGGTAAGAAGATACAAAGATAATAGTGTAAAGAGCTTGTCCTCCTAGGCTCCTTCAGCTCCTTTTATACTCACTCTTTCCACAACCCTAACCCTGTGACTTACTCTTCTGGGTCTTCTATAATATACATAACTTACTACTACAGTCATGTGAAATCCATCTTAATAGGTCCTGTGCACTAGTTGCATCACATGTATAAAACCTATGACTCATAATCTGAGCTATATGTGAAAGTTATAACATTGTGAGACTCATAACTATGAGTCAGTTAAGCATATTAACCAATAAAAATATAACAATAACTCACAACCCTGAGTTATACAAAACCTCAGGACTCAAATATGAGCTATAATAAGAAATATTTCAACACCTTAACCATTTCCCACCATGCGGCATAGCCTCACTTAGCCACTATCTATAATATTAGGTCCTCTCTCCCTCTAGCCTGAGTCCCATCAGGCCTTATAGTTCATTTATCACTTCAACAACTCTCTCTGGAGTTGTGTGTCTTGTCCTACCCTATACATAAGGGCCTATTCCAACTTGATATCTATTCTCTACAACTGGAGTATAACATTTGTATATTTGATTGTCCATTGCCATTCATTGATCATTTTTTTCTGTGTATCAATGGTGATACTTTAGTGTTTGATCAACTCTTAGGCTTTGTGGAGTAGTGTGCTAAGGTCACAGATCTGGTTGTGTAGGCTTTTGTTATTGGGAATAGTTTTCATGTTTTTCTTACTCTCTTCACCCTCCTACCATGTCTTCACAGCTACTCGATATATTCATACACCCCAGTAGCACTTCTTTAAGGACTTCTTTTCACTGTTCTTCTGGGGTTAATATCTGATATCAATTTAGTCTATTTTGTGGGTTTTACATCTATCCTTGTCGCAGTCCTGCTAGGCTGTTTTTCCGTATTTCTCTCTTGCATTTTTGTATTTTCTGGGTACTCTTAAAAACCAATTCTGGTACTTTTTTTTGTGAATGTGCACCCAGTGGCCATTACCATCGCACTCTATAATAGACATGCTATTGTGCACTACTGTTTCTTCTTCCTTTTATTAGTGTTTATCAAGTTTAGCTTTCGTTAGCTCTAAATATTGAGCACAAGTAGTTATAGTACTAGGTGGGAGACTGATCAGAGGGTTATACCCATCTTGTTGGTTCAAGGAAGGTGATTTAGTTTGTGTGTAATTTATATTTTTACCTATTTTCAGTTTGTGGGAGGTAGTATTGGTGGAAGCAGTAGACTGTAAGTTCTGCATTTTCCAAGTTTTCTGCTGAGTACTAAATTTGGTTATGCTTTGGAGAGTACTCTATCCACTAGGCTTGATCTTGCAGTCATTCATAGTGTAGTCATATGTTGATAACTTCTTCAAGTTTGTATTTTAGTTTTTCATCTATTTCAAGAGATGCGGAAGGTAGTTTTTTCTATAAGTGAAATTGATTGTTTAAGTAGTGTGTAAGGAGTAGGATATAAGATGTATTATTAATAGCTATCAGGGAGAGTAGGTTGAGCTTATAAGTACAACTTCCAAGTTTGGCCAACATCTTGAATAGTCTGATATACTGGAAATCCAGGTGCTTTGTAGTCTCATGGTTCTTATATTGTATGTGTCACAAGCAGTAACAGGGGAGGAGGGTTTCTTATATCATAGAAGACTCAGAACAGAGTGTTGGGAGAACTGAGTAAAGCTAACCAGTCAGGGTTACCAGCAAGGCAGATTGGTTAAGTTTTTGCACTATGACTCACATTATGGTCATGGGGTCTTGCATGACTCACGCTTGCGAGTTGCCAGTACGTTGTGATTGATTAATTTGTTTGAATGACTTGCAGTTGTGAGGTCGCATGATGTAATGGCTTTTGTACATGACTCAACTAGTGAGTCATGGGTCTCACATATGTGACACACTTAGCGCATATGACTATAGCAGGTAACTCAGAGGTATGAGTCACAAGGTTAGGGTTGACATGAAGAGCGAGTATAAAAGGGGTCACTAGGACCCAGGAGGGTGAGCTCTTCACACTATTATCTTTGTATCTTCTTACTTATAACTGTACTATGTTATGCTTGGCCCACATGGCCCTGCTGCGTATCCATCCTTGTAAGTGAGTCATCGGATAGGAGTCTTCGGTGCTTAGCTATCCGACTCAGAAGAAGACGTGTAGTCTTGAGTGTCCGAGGCTAAAACATCATCATCCGTGTAATGGAAGCACTAAGTGGTAGGAATTGTTACATTTGGTTGTGTTACAACAAAACACGTCCGACGAGATGAGAAAACAAGAGGAGAGCATGGGGAACCCCACAACAACAGCAAAACAGGTTACAACGAGTACGAAATCACCAATCACGGAGAACTTCCATGGTTAGGACAAGAGCTAGAGAGAGTAGCAAGCTCACAAGGAACCAACAGACCTCTGAGCCTGGTTACCCCAGAGGAACAACAACAGTCGGAAACTTCGTCCTCCAATGAGGAAACAAAAACAAGCATGTCGGGAATAGGAGTGGCTGGCCCACTAGTTTAGCCAGTAGGAATGATAGCCAAACAACTTACAGCCTTGCTAGTGACACTACAGACAAGGCAACCCAGTGGAGAAAATACGCCAAAGGACAAAGAACCTGATGTGTTTAGAGGGGAAAGAATGAAGTTACAAGAATTTCTCTCCCAGCTTGGACAATACTTCAGAGTCAAGAACTATGGCAACGATCAGGACACTACTAAGGTAGCTACTATGGTATCGCTATTAGGCGATACTGCTAGCTAATGGATAACCGCCTATGTTGAAGGTTTCCAAGAACAAGAATGGGAAATATGGGAAAGATTCAAGGAAATGATAAAGGAATGACTCGCAGACATCAATGCAAAACTGATATCATAGAACAAGTTGAAAGTCATGCAATACGGAAGGAAGATTATGACGGAGGTTTGGTACAAATTCCAATACCTAGCCATCACGGCCAAATATGATAATGAGACACTCTACAGATACTTGCTGCAGGCATGTACTACCCAGCTGCAACAAGTATGGGGTACAGCAGAAACCAAATATACGAGAGCGGTGGATTTCGCAATATGGGCAATTGGAAGAGAGTAACAGTTGGCAATGATCAGATATATCCAGAATAGGACGACCCTAATGAACGACTATAAGAGCATAACAAGGAACCAGGATGAAACCTGCAAGTTTGGACAGACAACCTTAATGATGACTCAGGTTAGTGACGCAACAGACATTAGTGCAACTTGAGGAAGATGAAACTTAAACCTGTCCGGACAAGAATACGAATGAGGGATGAAAGGGAGGCTATGCTGGGGATGTGGAAAGAGCAGCCACATACTCTGGAACTGCAGATTACCAAGGAATGGACGAGACAGAGTACAATGAGAAAGGATATGGCCTGCGAGGCCAGGAGGCAAACACCAGTCCCAACCAAGCTATGTGAAATGAATCTCGATAATGAGAATGAAGTGGTGGAAAAAGATGACTGTCTCTAGCAATAGGTGGTCTGAGGGACAGGACACAGCTGAAACCCATCACCCTGGCCAATTACTATATGACACTGGAAGCCGAATCATTGAAACACAAAGGAGATCACATTATAGTTAAGACACTACTATATGGAAGAAATGAAACAGTCATGATACATGCGATGATCGACTCAGGAGCAACAGAAAGCTTTATCAATCAAGATATATGTGACAAACATGACCTCACTACTATCAAGGCAAAGAAACGAAGAGACATATACCTGGTGGATGGAATGAAAAGTGTCATGGAACCAATTACCTACAAGGCGCGAGTACCTATAGATATCGGTAGTCATAGGCAACTGGCAACCTTTTCGGTGGCCAACATGCAGGGCCGCGAGGCAGTCTTAGGAATACCATTGCTGAGACAACATAGCCCCACAATAGAGTGCGAAAACAACGAAATCACATTTGTGAATGAACGATGTGTCGCAAAGTGTCTACACAGTTCACTGGTGGTATATACTACCCCCGAAGTGGAAGCTCTGGAAAAGAACTTAATCACAAGGTTCTCCCCAGTGCAGGTGCCGAAAGAACCAAGTGCCCAGACTGGCCAACTGGATCAAGGGATCCTAGTCAAGAAATTAACCCATGAGACAAAAGTGCCTACTAAAGGTTCCGCAGAAGTGGCAGGACATGACCTGTATGCCAGCGAACAATAAATAATACCTGCCAGAGGCTAGATGACGATCACGACAGGAATAGCTATCAGACCACTAGAAGGCATCTATGAGCAGATTGCTCCATGAAGCAGTTTAGCAGCCAAGCAGGGGCTAATAACCAATGCGGAGATAATAGACGCTGACCATACCGGTGAAATAAAAGCCATCTTGGCAAACCTAAGTGAGAAGGACTTCCAAATAGGAAAAGGTAATAGGATAGCTCAGTTAATTATCGAAAAGATCCCCGAAGGAGAACTCCAAGATGTAGAAACTCTGAATGAAACCGCTGGGAGAACAAAAGTATTTGGAAGTACAGATCAATCTATGGACACGGGACAGAAACCCGAAAGAAAGACTGAAATCTGTAAGATAATGGTGTCGGCATTTTAGAAGTTATACGGATAAGGAGAAAATACTGGAATTCTCAAACTACAATTGGGATCAAGAGGTGACCACATGGTCCACACTCAATATAAGGACAGAATTAGGGATCAAGCACAAAAAGGGCAGGGAAAACAAACCCTGGAACGAAATAATCTCCAAGGAATACAATTGGCATTGGGAATTGTTCCAGGAAGAAAATGCAACATAGGTACCATCATACCAGAAGGTGGTGGACTTGGAAATAAAGTTCAAGAAGGACGCCGAATTTCCAACCAAGAGTATCAACCCACTAGGAGAAAAGGAACGACAGGAACTGAAGACCTACATCATACAGAACCCCCAATGAGGATAGATTAGGGACTCGTTCACAGAAGGAGGATTGCCGATCCTATTTCTACAAAAGAAGTATGGGAAACTAAGACTGTGTGTAGATTACTGAGCCTTCAACGAAATAAGGAAAAAAGATCAGTACCTGCTACTATTGATGTTTGAGGCTCTAGACCAGCTCGGATCAGTGAAGTACTTCTTTAAACTGGATATCAAGGGGGCATACCACAAGATCAGAATCAAACTAAGGGATGAAGAGACGGCAATATTGACTACACAGTATGGGACATTCCCATATCTGGTCATACCATTCAGACTAATCAATGCGTCCGCCACCTTCCAGCAATGGATCAAGTGTGTACAGAGCTGATACCTGGATGTATGTTGTATTGCCTATTTAGACGGTGTACTCATATATTCCAAGAATATAGAACAATACTAAAAGGACGTCAATAATATTATAGAAGCACTACAGAAATCAGGGATGAAGGTCAAATCAAGCAAATGCAAGTTCTATAAACAGGAAGTGGAATATCTCAGCTTCATCATCAACCAGGCAGTAGTTCAAATGGACCCAGTCAAGACCCAGGTGATATGGAAGTGGGAGGCACCAAAAGCCTGAGGGGACATCCACTGTTTCATTGGATTTTGCAACTTCTCTCATTGCTTTGTTGAAGGGTTCAGTCAAACAGCAAACCCAATATACCACCTCCTCAAAAAGTACGTCCAATGGAATGGGGAAAAAGAAGAAGACAAAGCATTCAATAAGCTAAGAATGAAAATAACCACAGCACCTGTATTGGGGTACTTTAACCTATAAAAAGAAACAATGATTGAAACCGATACATCAAAATATGTATGCTCGGACACACTATCACAGAGGTGTGAAGACAGACAATGGAGACCAGTCACATACCGGTCCAAAATGATGACACCAGCCAAATGCAACTATGACGTACATGACAAGGAACTACTAGCAATAGCTTCAGCTCTTAAGGAGTGGAGATATTATGTTCAGAACACCAACCATAGTACCAAGGTCCTAACAGAACACAAAAACTTGGTACTATTCATGATAATAGAAGAACTCAATGACTGCCAAATATGTTGAATAGAGAAGCCAAGCCAGTATGACTTCAAAATTGAATATCAACCGGGGAAGGAAGGAGGGAAACTGGACGCCCTCAGAAGCCAAGCAAAGGACCAACCCAAAAACAACAAAGACAAAAGGATCGCAAGGAGACGATTGATACTACTCCCAAGAGAAAAATACTGCAAGGCAATGGAAATGGTGGAAATCCAGGATGATATACAGGATACCATTAAGGAAATTAGTGGAAAAGATTGCAAGATTCAACAGATACAACAAGCATGGGAAAGAGATGATAAGGAAATGAAAAACATTGCACTAGAGCTGTGCAAGTGGCATGACAACTATCTCTGATATGATGACAGGATATTGATACCAGACCACAAAGAAATCAGAACAAACCTGATAGGAATAAATGATGATCTGCTGGTAGCAGGTCATAGGGGAAGGGTCAAAACCACCACCACCACCACCACCACCATGCTGACATACTGTAAATACTATAGGCCAGGAATAGAAGAAATGATCAAATAATACGTCAAGAACTGTGACGTTTATGCATGATCAAAAGTCATACGCCACCACTCTACGGACTACTGAAACCAAATAAAGCACCCAATAAACCATGGAAATCCATATCCATAGATTTCATCACAGACTTACCCCCATTAGATGGCCATGATTCCATCCTGGTAGTGGTAGATAGCCTGACCAAGATGAGTTATTTTATTGCATGCAGAAAAGATATGATAGCACAACAGTTTACCTTGATCTTTCTGCAAGAAATATTTCAACTTCATAGCTTGTCAAAGGTTGTGATAACAGACAGAGGATTGCTGTTCACATCAGAAGTATGGAAGGAAACAGCGGAGAAACTCAGAACACAACAAAGACTGAGTATGGCATTCCACCCCCAAACCGATGTACAAACTAAAGAGGTCCATGTAATATTAGAGCAATATCTAAGAGCATACGTCAACTGTCAACAGGACAGCCAGAATGAACACCTCCTACTGTTGGAATTCGCCTACAATAATGGAAGACAGGAGAGGACAAAGAACACGCCATTCTATGCAAACTATAGATGGAATCCAAAACATAAGGCCATCGGTCAGTTGACCAAAAATAAGATACCGGGCTGCGGGGAAATAACGTCCCTTCACAAAATGCTGTGAACTAAAATGGTCACGACACAACTACGACAAAGGGAAAATTACGATCAACACCGTAGACTCGATCCAAACCTACAATCAGGGGATACAGTGTAGTGCCTACTGCAAAACATTCAAACCACGAGGCCATTGAAGAAACACAATTACAAGAAAATTGAACCATTTAAAGTCTTCGTAAAAGTGGCAAGTCATGCTTATAATCTGGACCTCGCACTCCAGATGGCAATACACAACACCTTCCGCATCTCACTCTGTGAACTTTACTCCAATAACAAACCTTCTTCTCAATAAACTCTTCCCCCTCCACCTAGCGAGACAGACGGAGAAGATGAATATGAACTGGAAGAAATAATCAATTCTTGCTCGTACTACAGGAAACTACAATACTGTACTAAGTGGACCAGTTGTTCATCCGAACATGATGAAACTTGGCACCCTGTAAACAATTGCAAAAATGCAGAACTCGTAATCTGTTGCTGCCACCAACGATACCCCCACAAACCCTGGGTAGGTCAAAACCGAAATTACACAAAGAGAGTCCCCGCTCATAGCGCCACAAGAGGGATGAGATACCGTGATCAGTCTCTCCCATAATATCACCCCTACTAGCCCAGGATACGAATGACTCTCTAAAGGGAAGCTAGATGAAAGGCAATGGGAGGCAAAGAGAACAGTGGAACACAATGCCATGTCATGGACAGGCTGCTATGATGATGAGCGCTGGGGGCACCTAAGGGACCAGGAAGGGCAAAGATAGTTCCTGAGGGCCCTTAGGACCTACGGGAACAGAACAGAAATTCATGAGAAGAAAAGATGGCAAGAGAGCCAGCGGAATGGGTGCAAGACCCATAAAATGGAAAAAATAAACGCAGAATATTATCCGCAAAAAGAGGGAAGTGTGAAACCCCTGAATAGGGATCACAAAGGGATGAGGACATACAGGGCAGCCTTGAAGTTATGGCAGGAGGGAGAGGGGAGCAAGGAAAATATGGAAACACTTGCGGACAGGGACAGCCTACACTGACAGATTGACAACTTGCAGAAAATGCTGGATCAAGCCCAAGGGATCCTCACCAACCAATGAGCGACCATCAATGCCCAAGAGAAAATAATTGGAATGTAGTGGAGAATGATTGAAGTAGCAAATACCGCTCTCCAAGAACTGAGGGAAAATTGGCAACATGAATGGAAGTACTGGGAGTTGTTGGGAAGAGAAGCGAAGGCATTGGGGAGAGCCCTGATGCAATAGGCATAGCCTGATAGGACTCAGGCTAGTGGGAGAGGGGTGCTAATATCACAAATAGTGACAGGAGAGAAAGGTTTCTTACATCATGGAAGACTAAGAACAGAGTGTTGGGAGAACTGTGTAAGGCTAACCAGTCAGGCTTACTGGTAAGGCAGATTGGTTAGGTTTTTGCACCATGACTCACATTATAGTCATGGGGTCTTGCATGACTCATGCTTCCGAATCGCCAGTATGTTGTGATTGGTTAATGCATTTGGACAAGTTGCAGTTGCGAGGTTGCATGATATAACAACTTTCGCACATGACTCAACTAGTGAGTCATGGTTCTCACATATGTGATGCAGTTAGTGCATATGACTATGACAAGTGACTCAGAGGTATGAGTTACAGGGTTAGGGTTGATGTGAAGAGCAAGTATAAAAGGGGTCACTAGGACCCAGGAGGATGAGCTCTTCATGCTATCAGCTTTGTAGCTTCTTACCTATAACTTTACTATCTTATACTTCGCCCATGTAGCCCTGCTGCGTATCTACCCTTGTAAGCGAGTTATCAAATAGAAGTCTTGGGTGCTTAGCTATCCAACTCAGAAGAAGATGTGTAGTTTCCAGTGTTCAAGGCTAAGGTATCATTGCTCATAGGAGAGAAGTGCTGACTGGCAGAAATTGTTATAGTATGGTAATAACTATGTCATATCCCTTGATTGTAAATTTGAATTAGGCTTGTAGTGCCAATTATAATTTTCCTTTCACTACAGTTATGTCATGACTATATCTGCTTGTAACATATTGTGGACTGGCACTATATCTCTGTGATCTGTTATCTTGTCTTTGGCTAGAAGCCCAACAGTCTTGTATTTGGAATCTTCTCTATAGTTTGTATAAAAGTAGGTGCTTTTGATTGTTTCTTGTTTTTCATTATTGTAGATAAACTCCACTATTAGTAGCAATTTGCACTACCTGTTCAACTGATAGTTGATGTATATGGAGAGGTATTCTTTCCATATAGTATAGATACTTTTTATTTGTCAGTCGATTTGTGGATGGAAAGCTGTATGCAACCTTTCCTGTATCCCAAGTATTTCAGTAGTTTATGTCTATACTTTTAATGTAAAAATGACACTTCTGTCTATGACTATATCTTTTTAGAGTATATGTAATTAAATAGTTTCTTTTAAAAATATAAGAGCAAACTGCTGTAGTATTATAAACTTCTAATATGGGATAAAATAACTCATTTTTGTCAGCTGATCTACTACTTTAAGAATGGTATCATAATCATCTAATTGTGGCAGGTTCATGATAAAATCTATATATATTGATTTCTATGGTTTACTTGGTGCTTCATTGGGTTGCAGAGGTCTATATAATATATGATATATGGCATGTGTTCTTACCAAAATTTTACAGGTTTTAACGTATCTTTTGACAGCATCTTATAATCCAGGCTAATAATAATTGCAATAGACCAGTTTAGTAGTTTTAATAGTTCCTCTACACTTGACCGACCACTAGCAGATTGTAGTTTCATCATATCAATTTGGTTTGAACCTCTTTATTATCTGGTTTCCATATCATTCTATTGTACCAGAGATCACTCTGTTTCTATTGGCACAACCCTAGTGCTATATTGTTTACTTTCTTTTCAACTTTTTTCTCAATATCACTTGAATTTTCTATATTTCTTCGTCTTATTGGTGGAGGTTCTTCAGAGTTTCTACTATCTCACACTAGATCTTGACCACCTCTCTTTCTTTAATATACTTTTTTTAGCTAACAGGATCTGTTGCTTTTGGATAATTCTTTTATCCTGATTGCTTTGTGGATACTCACTTATTCGTCATGTTAGTATATCACATTTTCCTATTTCTTTTCCTAGCTAGTATCATACTCAATCTTGAAATTCTATTAACTTAACCTTTTTATCCAGCATATTTGTTGATTATTCAGCTTCTTTACTATTATAAATAGTACCAAGTTTTTGTAGTCTGTTAGAACTATGGTCCTATAGTTGATATTTTGAACACAATATCTCTATTCTTTAAGAGCTTAGACTATTGCTAAGAGTTCTTTGTTGTTCACATTATAGTTGCAATCAGTAGGTGATATCCTCTTGGATCAGAATATAACCAGTTTCTATTTATTGTTCTTCTATAGCTGCAACAGGATCCATGAACAGATATCTTTTGAGGCCTCAATTTTAATTATTATTTTATTCATAGGGTTGAAATGTACCAGTATTGGTATGGCTGTTATCTTAGTTTGTAGGTCAACAAAGGTCTTGTTCTGTTCTGGTCCAAAATCCCATTTGATATCCTTTTTAAGAAGATGGTATACTGGTTTTGCTATTTTGCAAAATTTTTTGATAAACCAGTAGTGGAAGTTGCAGAACTCCAAGTAATACTAGATGTTTCTATTTATTTTTACTGCTTTCTATTCCTATATTACTTCGGTTTTGAGCGGGTCTATCTGTACTCCTTTTTGGTTGATAATAAAACTCAAGTATTTTATCCCTTTCTTGTGGAACTTGCAATTTGTAGGTTTGACCTTCATTCCTGATATTTGTATATCTTGCATAATATTGCTTATATCCTTTCAATGTTAGAATAGATCCTGGCAATATTTCAGCATATTGTTTAAGTAAATGATACAATATATGTTCAAGGATCTCCTCAATACTCAGGGAACTATGGTTGAAAAGTTCCTAGAGTGTTGGTCATTATGAACGGTATGACCAAGTATTTATATATCCTGTATTAGGAGATAAAGGTTGTTTTCAATTTGTCTCTTAATGTTATACTGATATTGTGGTAGGCCTCCTTAATTTTAGGTTTGATTAAATATTCCGGAAAACCTCACCGATCCAAAACCTTCAAGATCTGGAGGTGTAGGCACTAATATTTCTTCATAATTTTATTAAAAGCATGATAGTCAATACACAATTTTAACTTTGTGTCCTTCTTTGATATAAAGAGGATTGATGAGTCCTTTTTGACAAAGAAGTCTTTAATCTATCTACTACTCCGGTTCTGTTTAATATATGTCTGAAGTTTCTGTAACTTGGTATCTCCTAATAGGCAAAGCTTTTTTGTTAGGAAATTGGTATTCTTTTTAAGTTGTATCTCCAAATCCACTTCTTTCCAGTTTAGTAGTAGCTCTGTGCTATCCATTTCTTGGAATACATCCAAATGTTGATATTATTCTTTTCCAATGAACTGGTACAACGATTTCTCTTTCTTTCCGGGTTTGTATTAGAATGCTTGTTTTGTATTAATATTGATTTTGGCCAAAGTTGCTGGTTCCTAGTTTTACTATAGTTTGAGAATTTTGATACTTTCTTCTTGTTTGTAAAAGTTGCTAAATGCCAATGCTGTTATCATATAGATTCTGACCTATTTTGAGGATATCAGGTTCTTGCTTAGGGTTTAGTCTATACTTCCAAACTCTTTTATCTCCCTAGTACTCTGTTCTAGAGTCTGTACTTCTTGGAGCTCATTCCTATTAATTTTCACAATAAATAACTATATAATTCTGTTGCATTTTTCTATCTAGTATTTTCTTTTATCTAGTGTTACCAAGACTATCTTCACTCCATGTGTATAGTTAGAATCTATTACCCCTATGTTGATTATGAGTTAATATTCGACTACTAAACTACTGCAAGGGGCAATTTGCCTATAGGTACTTTAAAGTAGCCCAATAGCTATTCCAGTAGTCATTGTTGCCTGCTCTCCGTCAGAAATCACCTGTTATTTATTAACATAAAAGTTGTATTCTGCTAACTCTGCTGAAGGCTTGGTAGACAATCTTGTTTCTGGTGTCAATTTCTGGAGTCAGATTCTCTGATCCACTTGATCAGTCTGGACTTGAATTTTCTTATCCTTCTGGGCCTGGATTTGGAAGAATTTTGTTATCAAATTCTTTCTTAGAGTTTCTGCTTCTGAGCTTGTATGTACCATAGGTGAATTCTGGAAATACATTGCTATGTATCATTTTTCATAAATATAACATTATTGTTTCTCAACTCTATAGTGGAGCTCTGCTATTATAGCTATATCATGCCTAAAACTGCTTTACGATTTCATAGGTTGGCTATCTAGCAGGTTGCTACTTGCCTATAGCTGCTACTATCCATAGATACTTTTGCCATATAGGTACTAGGCTGTATTATTCTTATTTTCCTACCTGTCAGGTATACTTCTCTCAGTATTTTGGCCTGAATAGTATTAAGACCATGTTTGTCAAATATTTTTTTTATTAATTAAGCTTTCTATTGCTTCTAAGTCAGTTATTCCATATATTGTAATTGTTTCTTGTTTGTCCTATAATAATATTTTAACAATAATATAATTGTATTTATATTCTAAGATTTCTATATGCAGCATCAAGTAATAATTTACTAGTATGATAGATGTTAGTTATATTTTATTTTTTAGACCATCTATTGCTAAAAACAATACTCTTTTTCTCTTTTTCCATTCTCTATATTGGGATTCATCTTACAGAACCTGGTTGTTGTATTAGACTATTGTTCAGATTTAGATATTTATGTCTGGTTCTATTGTATTCAGTCTTGGTTATCTCTTGGTCATCAGCAGTTGTATAGAATGTGGCTGCTCATACCACATCCTAGGTATAGTTTACACATGATTCTCCTTTGGAACTCCTACTTAGACTGCTTGAGATTTGATCCTTTTGAAGTTACATTAAAATCCCTTACATTGCTCCTCTGAGTAGTTATAAGCAGGGTGAGTTTCAAAGTTGAACGTGCTATCCTGATTATGATGTCTACTCCTATATTTAGGTGCTATCCTTTCTTCTTGTAGATGCTTAACTATATCTAGTTATTGTTCCTTGTCTATAGTCCATATCATAAAACTTGTGGTAGTGGTGAATATGATATCCCTCCAGGCCTATACCTCTTGTAGTTATAGGTTGCATGCTCACAATGAGGAGTACTGTAGAGTCACATCCATACATTTCGTGTCAATAGTGATGTACTGAAACTTGTTCTAGAAATCTGTCCTGTTTTTTCAGTCTTGTGGTATAGTTTTAGTTTGATTTCCACTAACTCTTTTGTATTGATATCATCAAACTGCTTCCATAGGACTTCCTTAAAACTTTCTCATATTTCATATTCACTTTCTTTAGAATCTTCAATATAAGGGATTATCTATTTGCATCTTGCTTTGTGGAGCAATGATTTGGTATAGGTGATCTTGGCTTGATTGTAGGTTTACCATTAGTTCTTAACTCAAAAGTACTACTATTTAAGCTATGAGAGAAATTCTCAAGGTTTCTTGCTGTCTCCTATCCAGACATTGGGTTCTTGTACTTCTGGTCTACTTTCTCCACTGACTCTACTAACCTGTACTGCCTTCAGCTGTACTGTTACTTATATGGCTGTTATTCCCACTACAGGTGACACTGGGGCTGTTTCTTTTTCCAATATCATTGAGTCTTCTGCTTCATCTGAAGATAAGATCATTTTCTGGTATTGCTCTTCTGGGGTGATGGGGCTTGTGCATCAGCTTTCCACTTGAGATAATCCAATTCAACTGAGAGCTACTCCTACTTCTGGGAGTTTGAGCTGGTTGTTGATCTCATCCTTCTTATGGTTTTCTATTTTGTTTTATTAGGCATCCTGTACAACCTGCCATTACTTTGTACTATGAGATGTATTTATAATAGACACTATCAAATATAATATTTTCTACTAGTCAGTATCTGCAAATACAGGCAACAATATATTGACATCAATCTTGAGTGCCCAAGTTCTTTCTGCTTTTCATATTAATAGTCAACCACTTGAGGCTTCTATCATAAAACAAACTCATGAGAATATTTTTATAGATATAGCTCTTTAGGTAAAGAGGTCAAAGAATAAGGTTAGAGGTAAGAAGATAAAAGAATAATGGCATGAAGAACTTATCCTCCTGGACTCCTTTAGCTTCTTTTATACCTACTCTTCCCATAACTCTAACCCTATGTCTCACTCTTCTGAGTCTTCTATAATATGTACTAGACATTTTTTTTAGTCTCTGGAATGGCTTACTGTAAGGAATCCTGCCATTGGGTAAGTATTTGCTTGGCCAAGGTATAAGTTATTGATCACTAGTATCGTATACACTTTCTCTTCACATGTAATGTTCTTCTCTGGCCACCAACCACAACCATGACACTGGCTAATCACCAAAAAGGTAAGCAGGATGAATTCAATCCACTAATTTTATTAAAGAAGGTACGCACATAAGAGGCATGATAGGGAGAGAGGTTACACCTCGCAGGCAAGCTGCAATCATTACTATGCGTGAACTTGACTACCAGTTCAAAGATATTAAAATGCGTACCGGTATTGCAATTTCAACAGCAAGCGACATTCACCGTCACAAGATGGAAAATGCGATTGCCAAATGCAAGGCCACTCTCCCCAATACAGCACGTAAAGCTGAGCTTGAAGAAGTGTGGAAATCGGATGGTTTTGGCCTGTTTAGAGAGAATGAATGGTTATCAGCAGATGAAATAAACCAAGTAGGATGGAGGAGAGAAATGCGAAGCAGAGATAAGGATAAAATATTACTTCATGAGCTGCTGTCAAAGGATTGCTTGGATAAGAAGCCTCGTTCTGGACGTCCCAAGGCCCTTACAGATATGGAGATCAACTGCCTAGTCCTGACAGTAAAACGTGACTTTCGTATGCGACGAATGTGCCTTGTCAATATCCGGAGGGAATCCGGGCTTTCTCGTGTTAGCGATTCAACCATTTGAAAGGCTCTACCGCCTCAAGGCATCAGTGCATATAGAGAGATATTTAAGTTTATTCTGAAGTCTGAAAATAAAGAAGTAAGACTTAAATATTGCATGGAATGGCAGGAGTGGGGAATAGACGAATGGACGAATTATGGCTTCACTGATGAGATATCAGTTGAGGTTGGTGGGCTCTTTGGAATAAATCTGGTCTGGCAAGATAAAACAGAGACATGGTACAATGACTGCATTAGATGCATGAAAAAACAGGGAGAAAGCATAATGTGCGGGGGCATGATAGGATGGAGATGGAAGGGACCATTCTATGTATGAGAGATTGAAAACAGTGAGGACAGGGAGGAGGCAGCATTGGCTATTGCATTACTGGAGGAAAGCTGAGAGGGAGAGGAAAAGGGATTAAACAAGGAATGGAAGGGATCAGTGGAGTGGGAGGACCTTAGAACCAAAGAACTGGCTGCCTTTTCTGCACAATGCTATGCCGAAGAGCATAATAATGTACCAAAAGAATGAGTACCCGAAACCCATTGAGGCAAAAGGTTCAAGCTAGCCAAATATAAGAGAGGGGAAGGCAGAGGTATTGATTCCTGGTGCTATGTGAAGTGTGTAGCCCGACCACTTCTTTGGCCTACATGTTATCAACAGTTAAGCATTAATGCTTCCTTTGTACTTATGGAGGATAATGCACCAGCGCATGACTCTATTTTCTCTAATGCTCAAAGGGAAGGAGAAGGGATTAAGAAGGTGCACTGGCCTGCAAATTCCCCCGATTTCAACCCAACCAAGCATATATAGATGTTGATGAAAAGCCGTATTCAAACCCGTCGTAGTCATGAGAGAATCACCTCTCTGCTACAGATGAGACTGGTTATTTAGGAGGAATGGGACAAGACTACGATTGAGGATATTAATAAAGAGGTCGCTAAGCTTCCTAGTATTATTGCTAAATGTATCAAGATTGAAAGAGGAAATAATTATCATGCTTAGAGGAGAAGATAGAATGGGCCCAGGCGGATAGGATAAACAGATAGATATAGTGGGCAGATAGAATAGACTACTAGTAACAAGTATGAGAGGCCAGGACCTAGGCAACCAGATCAGGCCTTTCAGTCACTTCCTTTTTCATTACCGTATACTTTGGCAATCTTATTGTGATCCTCATATACTAGTAGTATACCCCCAGCAAGAAAAGCTTAAATGACCTATGTGTAAGTTGACTCTTGGTGTAACTTGGATCATAACCTACATTCTAGAGACTAAAAAAAAAATATCTAGTATAACCTACTACTATAGTTATGTGAAATCTATTTCAACAGGTCATGTGTACTAGTCATATCATATGTGTAAAATCCATAATCCACAATCTGAGTTATATGCAAGAGTTATAATATTGTATGACTTATGACTGTGAGTTACTCAATCATATTAATCACTCAAAACATAACAATAACTCATAATCCTAAGTCATACAAAACCTCATAATTCGAATATAAGTTATAGTGTGAAACGTTCTAACATATCAACTAATTCCTACTATGTGGCCCAACCTCACTCAGCTACTATCTATGATGCAAACTCTTTTATTGAACGCTGATAAAAAGTACTATCTATAAGTTATAATTTAAACTTACTTTACTTCATAGAAATTGCTTCTGAAAGATTATAATATATAGCTAACTGCTTTATAGTAAAGATAGTAGATATCATCTTTCATAGTCCCTTTTAACAAAATATTTTCTATACAAAACATATTAGTCTAAGATTATAATGAGGTCACAGTTTAGGTCTTAGTATACAAAGTTTAGTATGGTCAAACCATCTCTTATCTTGAAGATTAAGATGTATAAATACTGATTTCATATTGTTTTAAGTTATGATCTAGTTCTATATTAGCCTTCTACAATAAACAAAAATTGAATTATACAAACTGCTTTATCTTTTGTAAGCTTTTTGCTACCCTTTTGAGTGCTTGCATCAATACTTTGTATTTGGTCTTGTAGAATCTTCAAAGAGTTAAATATCTCACTATCACTTAAAGGTAAATTTGATAACTATTTACATATTAGTCAATTATTTAGTAAATAAATAAAAAGATTTATATTAACAAAGGTTCTCTGACTTGAAAACCCAAATGGCTTTTCATTTCTCAGCACATGATGATGTTCTAAGAGAGGATGAACAGACTGTCATAAAAGTTCTAGATCTCATTGTTGCTTATTAAACTATTTTTCTAAACAGTCTTGGTATGGACAGATTTTTTTTAGCATTTCAGAAAGTAGTAAATAACTCAGAGATAGTGTTTGCTATTCAGTTGCAGGAAGATATCTGAGGGGTTGATAATCTTCTGTTTCTTTCTAGAAGGTTATTGTTAGTAATTCCTTCTAAGTATTGAGAAGTAAAAACAAAATAAATGTTTTTAACAGTTGAATATTGTTCTCATGATTTAGTAAACTACTATTAGTATTATGAATAGAAGAAGAAGAGAGAGCAAGAATAACTGAAGATAGCTGCTGAAAAAGAAAAGTGCAAACATAAACCAGCTGCTAAGTTCTGTTGATAAGGATGATAATAAGAGATACTTGGCTGATATGAGGTCTAAATAGTTTGATTTCATCTGGGTTGTTCTGAGCAGGGAGATTTAGAGTGAATATCAAGAAGTTCATCAATATTATTCCTTCTTGAAAAGAGTAGATTAGAAAAAAGCCTAAAGTAATAGGTGAAGGGATAAAGTGTAGTGATAAAGGAAAGACTTAGTGGATGGAGTAAAGGAAGTGGAGAAACAGGTGAAGAAAAAGTGAATTGAGTATTAAATATGAAGCAAAGAGGGAGTATTATCTAAAATTTGAAATCAGAATAAAGTCAAGTTTGAAAACAGGTGCTGCTAGCAGGTGATTTCAGACAATTTTAAGTTATCTGGTACCAGATAAGAAAATCATATGATTATCAATAACAAAAACCTGTCTTGATATAAGATGTGAATCTCAGGTGTTGTATCATAAGAAACAGAAATTGTATCAGCTGGTGTAATCGGAGGAAATCTTTATCCTCTGATAGAACATGATAGTGATCTAGGGGTGTATGATACCTCTCTTTTTGGGTTCGGCAAGGGTCTGGCGGAAGTTGGGCTTGTATCATAGAGGTAAGGCGTAACCGAAGCCCCGGAGGAAGAAGGAGCGAGGCGTTGGGGGTTTTATCTTTGAAGTGTGTTTGTAGGGTTTTGGTGAAGTGGATTGCGGGTATTCTAACTTGAATTATGTATGATAGTTACAGTATGGTATGATACAGTGCCCGCAGTCCCGAAGTAACAAGAGAATTGGTGATGAAACGTCCGCAATGAATCGGAAATGGTATGACGGGCCGCCAACAAACGAATCCATGATTCTCTCTCCCATTCCTTCCCTCGCTGCGGTATCTAAACAATCCATGGGTAAATTATGATACCTCTCGTATCGAAAAACTAATTAATCTCATGAAATAACTCAAACCCCCAATCCTCACCTCACGACAACTAAAAAGACCTGGGCATACAACCCACGCGTATGATAAGTTGGATCTGACAGCCGCGCCGAAACCTCGGCTAGATCCAACCACCTAAACCAATCCCGCCCCCATTTTAAACTTTATAATTGCCAAACCACCCCCCGTCCCAAACACAGCCATTCGAAACGCCCAAATGTCCAATCATGACCTCTTGTTCAGCTAAATTGGGTTCGGGGCTTCCCATACACGGGTTCTTGCATCCTGGACTGTTATGTTATCATGCAAGGGTGCTTCTTCTTCTTTCTGTCCTTTTTGGCGATTTTTACACGAGTGTGGGCATGTGCAAAGTACTGTACAATACTCGAGTACAGTACCGTACACCCTTCGACTGGCTTGGGAGTGGGGAAAGGCGATTTTGACCCGGGTTGGGCGGGCGGACTTGGAATGTTCGCCCCCCATGATTTGGCACGCCTGTTGCCGGTTAAACTTCGAGAACCGTTCGAATGGCACGAGGAAGGAGGATGGGGAGGAAAGGAAAGGTCCTGATGTATATATCCCACCCGCGGACGCACCTTTCATTCCTTTCACACTTTCCCCCTTTCCCCGCCCGCCTACCCGCCGCCATCAACCAGCCACCAGGAGGAGCATTCTCTGCTGGCTCTCCCTTCTTTCCCTTCTTTCCTTAATTTCTATTCCCACATCTGCAGCGCAGCGCACAGTACTGTACAGTACAGTGTAATACCCGTACCACCTCCCAACCTTCATTCCAACCAACCCCATCAGCAGCAGGAATAATGCTCCCATTCATTTTTCTCTCACCTAATTATCATACCTTATTGAGTATCCATCGGTTGATATAAACCTCACTCTTTTTCCGTTGAGCGGGTATGTTCGTGCTCCTTATCAAGCAAGTCAACGCAATCATTTCCAACATGTTCCCATTCGCGCTCGCACTCACAACATTCACACTCCTCAGTTGCACAAGCGCCCACCTAGCCATCAATGACCCAGCACCACTGCACTACAATGAACTCGGAGGCGCCGATTTCTACAGTCCCCCGTTGAAAGACGACGGCAGCGACTACCCATGCAAAGGCTATCACTTGACAGACTGGGGGGCACCGGTCGCGCAATGGCCAGCCGGTGGTGCCGGTACTTTCACGTACGTGAACCCCCCACTCCCCCCCCCGCCTTATCTAACTAAGAAAACAGAATAGACCTCCTAGGCGTAGCAGCGCATAACGGTGGCAGCTGCCAAGCTAGCATCTCATACGATGCCGGGCGCACCTTCAAAGTGTTAAAATCATTCATTGGCGACTGCCCTCGTGGCGCCGTGGAAAACACCCTCTACACAACCGAGCAAACCTTCGACTTCCCCATCCCCGCCAATGCCCCCCGCGGCAGCGCCCTCTTCGCCTGGACCTGGTTTACGGTAACCGGCTTCCGTCAGATGTACATGAACTGCGCGCACGTTGAGATTGCCGGCGGCGGCGGTGAGGCGGGATGGCCGGCGGGGATGCCAGACATGTTCATTGGGGAAATAAACCAGTGCAAGACTCAAGAATTCGGCAGTCTGTACTTCCCCGATCCCGGCAGCGTGGTGCAGTTTAGCGGGAAACCGAATTGGGTTAATGCTGGGCCCATTGGGGTTTGTAATATTCCACCCGACGTGCCGCCCAATGCACTGATGCCCGGGAGGAAGGCGAAGATGGTGAGGATGCTCAAGAGAGGGGTGGAGGTGGTTAAGGGGGCTTTCGGTCGCGGTGTCTGAGAAAGTCAAAGAGGGAAGGGGTTGGAAATTGGATCTCATTGAAGGTTCACTTGTAATATTTATGCTTGTTTGGGTAGCGGGTGCGTGTTTTCTTGTAAAAGACCTTCTGTATAACTTAACTCAGCCGGTGCTAGTAGGTCTCTAGTATGTAAAGCTGATCAATGTATTACAATATTCTACTCGCGGGGCGCAAGACCCCTGTTACGCCTATGTTGTTTGGACTCGTGGAGTCTCCGTGCATATACCGGTACCTCGTTTTGTGTTTCCGCGGGGTTAGGGGAGAGTATTCCCTTGTCACTCGGTGTCACTCGTTCCCGAAGGGCGGTCGCTAGATGCCAATCTTGTGGTAAGGGTTCGGAGAGACTCAGTGAATGTGGGCCGTTCGGGAGAGATTTGACGTCTCCGGCGCCTGAGGGGGATACCGTGGCTTGTGTGTTCTTGCAGGACACACGGATTGCGGCGTTCATCCAAACTCAACGTACGGTGCTGGCTCTTGGAGTCATAGCTCCTCTGACGTTACGGCCCGTTTCCGCGACCGCGTCTCGTGTCACACAGACCGACACACATGTGACCAAAGCTATGATGATACCGGTAGGTTAAACCTGCTTTGACGCTCAAGTAGTGTGTATCATTCGATTCTCAGCGGGGTGTCAATAAGCCAACACTTTGTCACTGCATTAAGAACTATTGCTATTTCTGGTTGCCCAAGGCTTGAAGAGAGAAAAACCAGCAATAGTAGCAATGATCCAACCGCCGAAAACCCCTCGATTTCAGACAGAATTTCCCGCATTTGACCCTTTACTCCCCCGTGTTCCCATGGCTTCCCTCTTGAGCTTTCCCAGGAAGGGTATCCTCCAAAGCGACGAGTTCAATCTCAACATGAACTCCCTTTGGTAATTCCCTGACAGCAACACAACTCCTTGCGGGCTTGTGCCCAGAAAAGTGCTTCTCATAAACGGAGTTCATGCGGGCAAAGTTGGCCATATCCGAAAGGAAGACGGTGGTTTTGAGGACCTTGTTGAAGGAGGAGTTGGATGCCCGGAGAACAGCAGCGAGATTCACGAAAACAGCCTCCTGCGAAATCGTTAGTTGGTGTGAGTGGACAAACGGGGAGGGGCTTTTTACAGTGCATTCCTCGATGCTACCCTCGATGACATTGCCGCTCTTGTCGGCCGGGATCTGACCGGAGACGAAGACGAGACCATTGGCCTTGATTGCTTGGGACTAGCTCCACCGTCAGTTGGGTGCATTGGAATTGTAGGGTAGATGGGCTCACGTAGGGCCCCGCGGCTACATTTCGGCAAATGAAAAGGGCAGGGAACGATCAATCAACCATTCGGTGGAGGGAGCATCGATGGAAAGAACACTTACGAGGAGCGGCGTCATGGGTGAGAACCTGTCGAACAAATAATTGGTTAGGGAGTTAATTAACGAATCGAAAGCGAATTGAACTCACCGGCTTAGGAATGGCGCTCATTTTTCTGGCAATGAACTTTTTCGTGATGAGTTGTTTTGAAAAGCGATGCGAGAGGAGAAGAGGGGGAAATGTAGGGGGCATCAATCAGTATTTAAGGGACATGGAGTCGTATTAGTAAACTAAGGCATAGGGAGGGAGGGAGGGGATGGGGAAAGTAGAGTGGGTTTTGTTTGGAGGGGGTAGTATGGCTCCAACACCGACACATCCCGAGCTATGATAAGCCCATTTCTGACGTCGTATAACCACGCACAGTACAAGTACAGTATCCCTAATCCAGTACTGCACCCAACGGAAACGGGATAAACAATTGATAGCACCGGAGAGATAGAGGGTGCTTGGGGAAAGTTCTCTGCCAGAATTGGCGGGAGAGAACCATGCACCAATTCATGGGAGAGCGAGAATACGGGCAGTGACTTATGTCCTGTCCACACAGAACAGGAGTAAATTCTATACGGATCCCAACCAAACCCAACCACAAAAACCGTTGCGGACGGTCACTAATAATACAACACGGTACAAATACTGTATAGCTGCGAAAAGGCTAGCCAATCTCCATCCGTTCCCATCATGAATTTAATACAAGCCCCGGTCGTTGAGCTTGGGGCTCATACCAGCTCCGGCCAACTTAGATATAATAAAAGATAGCAAGGATAATAAAAATAATAAGAATAACGCAACAGGGACCGCAGGCACTAGATTCAACCGATGCTCGGTTGTGGGGGGTGGGTGGTGGACGAACAAACGCAAAATCCGAGTATATAGTCTGTTCGAGCAGCTTTGTATTGTTGGTACCGGCAATTGCTTCGCGAGCTTCGGAGAGTGTGGAAAATTCAATCAAGGCGTATCCCTGGCAACCACATTCTCCTTCATCAATTATTCGGGAACCGTATAAATCCGGGTCAACACATGGGTGGGAATCATACTTTAACGTAGCCAGTTCTTCGATCCAAGTTGAGGTGAAGGTTTTGAATGTCGCCAAATTCGCCGAAACGATCTTGCAGATCCTCCTCACTCGCTTCCTCGTGGACATTGGTCACGAGAACAATCCAGCCTTCGATTGAACGGACAGCAAAGGCTCCTGCGGCTGTCTTGGGATTAGAGGAAGTTTTGGAACTTGCTTCGTTCTCCTCGACGGGGGGAATCTCGTCCACGTCCATCTCAGCATTGTCGGCCATTGCGTTGTGAAGCGGGTGCTGAGAACCGAGGGGGTAATAGTGGTGTATTTGTGAGGGCAGGTGTGAGGTGAACGGGGGAAGACCGGAAGGGACGGTCGGTATGCTAAAGTGTTGGTCTTGACGGGGCTAGAACCTCAAAACATTGGGCTCCATCTCGAAGTGTTACCCGGCTTTTAGAGTTGGGAATACCAGTACCGTATCATATCGGTAGTCTAAGTTGCTAGGCAAGAGGTATGATATGACAAAGAGAAACTGCCGGGGCATGCGAGCCTGCTCTACGCGGCAGTAGAAATCTAGAGACGTAATCATCCGTCGTCACTCGTGGGGGGATTCTGCGGAACCTTCTCTGTTCCTGTACTGCACTGTACACTTTCTTTAACAACATGACAATATTATCGCTTTTTCTTCCACGTAATCCTTTGGAACCACCACCCACATTCCTTCCTGTCCGCCCCATAACCCTTTCCATCTAGCCTCTGTCATCTCTACAACCGCAACCCACACTTATCCCGCCGCTACCGTTATCACCATCATCGTCGTCATCATCGCTATCACCGTCCCCATCCCACTTCCGATATTTTTGATTTCTCAGGTTTTACTCCCATACCCGTACTGTAGTGTTTGCTGCATCTCTCCCGCTCTCCCCCTCCCCCTCTCACATTCATCGGCTAAAGGGAGTGACTAGTTTAGGAAAACAGAGGTGAATCCACCCAATATGGGATCGCGGTGGAATAGAGCGGAGAGGTCTCTGCCGTTCGAGGACAGGGGCAAGCGTTCTGTTCCCTCTGGTGAAACAGTGGCCTTGGGGCACAAAACACCTGGCTTGGGCGAGTCAAAATGGGCCCCAACAAGCGCGACTGCTTGGGGGAAAGGGCCGGCTGCCTCTACACAGTCAGATCCTAGGGCTAGCAGCGCCTCTGGGAGCGGTGACTCTACCGAGGCTGCCCCTATGTTTATTGCAGATCCGATTCTTGTCGCGGAATCGAAAGAAGCGGACCGTGAGGAGAGGACTGAAGCTGTCGAGCGCGCTGAATACGGGGCGTTAAAAACCAGTTTTACGACTCTACCCGCTGATCAAAAGAACTATCAAAGATCATTTCATACTTCTGTTGCATCTGATGCCCCAAGATCAAGGAAGTTGTGGGGTGTGGAAGCTGTGGAAGCGGATTATCCTGCTCCACCATCGCAACTAATTGCTACAAACTTACGAGCTATTGTCGATGCGGAACTTGATAGTGATGGAGACGTGGTTATGACGGATCTCGAAGAATGGCAAGCTATCAGAGAAGTTGCTGATGTAATCGCGGAGGACCGTGCAAGTGAGAGAATTGGTGAGGGAAAGGTAAGTTAACCGTCATATGCCAAGAATTAACCAACGTCGAGATCCACTGAAAAAACATAGCCAGAAGTTCTTGAACCCGGAGGGCGTGTTGATGATGCTACCCATATTCTCGTAATTGATACAAGTTTTATCCTGGCTCACCTTAGCCTTGTGAATGACCTTGTGCTTTCATATATGGAGTGGGGCTGTGTTGTTGTTTTGCCCTGGGCCACCATAAAAGAACTAGACGGGCTAAAGAAATCAAGTAGAGGTATTAGCGGGCGAGATGGCGGCCATCGGGTTGATATATCTATGCTTGCACGGGCGGCAAATCGCTGGGCATTTCAGGTACTGTCAAAGCCGGAACCAGGAATTTGGGGACAGGCAAGGGAAGAGGTTATTGACGGGACATTCAATCATGGCGATATGGCGATCTTGGACTGTGCTCGGTATTTAGTACGAGAAGGCATGCTTTGCGAGTCTTGACTGATGGTAATGGCAGATTTTTCTATGATCAGGGGTATGATACCTATCTCTTGACCAATGATTTTAACCTCAGCGTGAACGCTATAATTTATAGTAAGTGAAAACTCGGCTGTAGCGCCCAAGACTAGGCTCTAATTTTTTTTTACAGAGATCAAGGCATTTATGTACGAGAAAGGACAGACTTGCCAATCCCTGTTGAAGAAAATTTATGGGAGATCTCAAAGACCCCGCCATCTCCCGAAACCAAAGGGATTTTTGACTCAAACCACTGAATCCGGGGTCGAGCAGAAGCTGGAGAAATGGGTTGAGCCAAGGATTGAGCCAAAGACAGAGCGAGCGGTTGATTTCGGGCTTGCCCAAGGCGCTGGGGCTAAAGCCATAGCAGATATTTTGCCGCCAAATCTGATTCGGGGCCGTTATATCCCGCCGATGCCCACACGACCCTATGGCAGTAATAGCGCCAATTCAAACCAGTTGTGCAGTTCGTCGCCTGAAGCGGCCAGGGCCCAGCACGGCCTGGTTAGAAATGAAATGGCTGAGTCAATCCATGCTCCTCGGGGCGGGGGAGCCAGAGAGACGAGCCGTGCTGGAAGCTACGTACACTCCACCACGCCGGCAGACACAGCAATCATTTCAACCGGGAATCTTTCCACACTGTTGCTCGAGATACAGGCCGACGCACTCTCAAGCTTTAGAACAGCCATAAAACATCACGTTCTTGACTGCTTTGGTGACGAAGCCGACTACCTCGAGATCCATCCCGAAGACCAGATCGGCAGTCTCTACGATCTCGAGAGCTTCATGCTTAGACACTACTGTACCGTTTTCGCGGATTTCATACTTAAACCGGCCCACCATCAACTGTTGTCCCGCTACTTCTCGGGCACGTTTTACAAACTTGAGGGGTTCTCGCGTGCTCCTGCGGGAGCAAATCACAGGCCCTCGGTTTTGGAGGTCTTGGACTTCATTGATGCTTTGGATTCACTCTGGCAGATGACGGTTGCCGGGGTTCCACATCTCGCGGGTTGTGTTTGGCCAGTTTACGATTGGAGGCGAAGGGCTAATAACGATCTCGGATAGTCTCGTCCTTGGTTGATTGGGCCCTCTGTATGCTTCTCTATGATGGTATGCTGTATGGGTTGGTAAGAGGATTGAGATGGGGATCTTGTGTTTTGTTTTCTCACTTTTCTTAGTATTTCTCGTAGGTTGTTTGACTGGCTAATTATGTTATAAGTATAAGAGGTGCTATTTTTCCTTTCTCTCTCTCTCTCTCTCTCCTTTCCCTTTCCTTTTTTCTTTGCTAGCGCAGTGGGTCTTGGTTACTTGATGCGTTACCGGCATGAACGGGTAGGTTGATATTCGTATGTGGTAAACTTTCCGGAATTGGAGGGTTTTTCGATTTATTTTATTTTATCATTTCTTTGTTCGGAGCACTGCATTGGTGAATTTCTTTTTTCGGGGTTGGTAAGTTATACGACAGGTAAATAAGGAGGGGTTTTGGAGTTCGGTGGGAGTACGGTAGTGGCTATGTCTACCGGTGAGTTAGTGGTTTTCTCAGAGGCTTTGCTGTAGGTGGGACCGGGGACATAGAAGCGCATGTGAAGGATGTAGCCTAGACTATACGGCACTCGTAAGATATCCGGCCCTTCTAATATACCGGTAATAGCAGGAGGGGCCGCCTTCGTTCTCGTTGTTGCTGCTAAAATAGGCCACGAGGGTAAAAAGAGTTTGTTGGCACTTTTCGTAGTGTCGTGTAGGTAAGTGGGTTGCGATATGATACGAATAGATCTAAAAGTACCGGTACGGGCACAGTAATCTTAAAACCGTATCCACTACCGAGAAGGGCCACAGGAAGGTGATCAAGCGTGATCCCGTGAGACTATTCTGTCGCACCGGTGCATAAGGGGGAGGAGAACGGGGCGTCGAGTGTGCATACTGGTTTGATACCGATGTTGGGGGTGGGGAGGTTCGAGTTTCATTCGGCGTTTCACTTGAGTCTCCTTTTGGGGTATGATAGCATGCTTGAAGGAAGGGGGGAATTAATTCGTTCACTAAACTAATATTTACAGCACCTGGCGCCAGGACGACCTTACTAACTTGTACTTGTATAATAATATATTATTATGAAGGTAAGGCTCTTCGCTATTCATTTTCATTTTTTCTTTCCAAGAGCTATTCTAAATCATGTACCCGTCTTGGGGGATACTGTAGAGTGTCAAGTATCATAGTTGTGTATGTAAATTAGGAGCAGTTGGATTTTGCGATGCTGTCAGCGCAGTTCATATTACCGATACTGGTCTAGGATGGATTGAAGTGAATTAACGCGGAAGAGGGGGGACAACGAGCATGGGGGCTCAACGAATAGACCAAACAAAATCGGCGTCTGGCGAGATATCTTTAGTGTATTGTTTGTTGACCCCCCTTCCTATGTTACTCAGTATCTACTCGGGCACAGTGTGTATCATGCAACGAGGGAATTGACATGTCTAACTGCGGTATTAGCATTGGCGCTGCAGTGCTTGTATGATGCTATATCATAAAGTACTGTACTAGTAGGGGTTTTCAAGGTTAAGAAAACTGGAAAAACCGGTACTTTCTCCAGTTTACTTTTGCTGTTTTATGTAAACTTGGCACATACAAAAACAGTTAACTTACATTACAATACAATTTTTTGGAGTAGATACAAAGGTCCAGAGATCTGGAAATACCATAGAATACTAGTAACTGAATTTTATCAAAACTTCAAAATGATAATTAGAGCAGAAAGAAAAGCAAAAAGAATCAGAAAAAATTCTAAAGAATTACAATTCTTACCAAATGTAATTGTAAACTATTTCTATAAAATAGAATCTAGTTTTAGGATTTCTGGATAGACATCTATTACATTCTGGCTAGAGAAGCAATAGTCAGGTGGTGGAAGCAGGAAAAAGGTTTCACATGAGGCTGTAATGGAGAGGTCTGGGGGTTCAGATAGTCTAAGGTATAATACTTGTACTAAGTGAGTAGGGAGGAACAAGAGTCAGATATAATACAGTCAAACAGACAAGATAGTGTTTGTTTCAGGATCAGGGTTCAAGGTCAGGGTTCAGGGGGTTGAGGCCTGAGTACTTGGCAGATTCGAAAGTATCCGGAAATCTTGGCGCCAAGACATCTCAAATAAATTGGGGAAAATCCAATATTAAATGGAGAGAAAATAGTTAAATCTATATAATATGGCAATATTATGAATTAAATAAAGATAGATATAAAAGATAAGCAACATATATAATTCATGCCTGAAACTTATTTCCCCCATTTATTGCCATACACCTTACCATAATATCTGATAGCTTTACAATTTTATGATTGATCTCCTGAATCGTAATCTTCTCCCATTCTTCCTTAAGAACCCTCTCCATTGCCCCAGGTGAAGTTATACATTGAGTAGCGCGGCGGTGAAGTATTCTCGACTTCATTAGGCTCCAAATATGCTCTTTGGGGTTAAAGTCAGGGGAGTTTAGTGGCCAATCCACCTTAGCTATTCCCTCTCTTAGCCATTCTTGATTTGTAAAATCGGAATTATGAGAAGGTGCATTATCCTCCCTTAGACGAAAGTGGGGGTTGAGGCTGGTGCGAGCATGGCATGTTGGCTAAAGCAGGGGTCAGCATAATGAAGTTACATATCACCAAGAGTTGATACCCTTAATATCCTTTCGAATAGCTTGTGCTACCTTAAACTTTTTAGCCCTCCAGGACTGTTCCACTCTGAGGACAAGTATTTCTCCCCGGTTTCTAGCAGCCTTTCTCAATGCACTTGCTGCTCATAATGCTTCCAGCTCTACTGCTCTTAGTTTCTGCCACTCCTCTGTACTCCTCCAGACTGAATTTAGCTCCTTTTCCCTCTGCTCTGCTTGCTCATTCCATTCCTTGATCTCCTCCACAGCCTTTTGTTTCTCCTCCTTAGATTCCTTTGACCAAATATTGAAAGGCCCCTTCCAATTCCACCCAATTACCTCCCAACACATTATTGACACACCATGCCTCTTTTTTACCCTCACTTAATCCTTGTTCCACCTTTCACCCTTCTCCCTCCACACACACTAAACCCCAAAGCTAGCCCCCACTTCTATTGCTATATCATCAGTAAACCCATAGTTTGGCCATTCTACTGCTGGATGCCCAAGCTTACGCTGCTGACAGTACTTATAATTGTAAAAGTATATCTATTAGGGACAACAAAATATTTCAAGGCCAATCTAGGTTCCTCTTACCAAATGTTTTTCCTTATTCTCCAGAGTGAGAATTAGCTTATATTCTTCCTTATAAGAGCTGATTCATCTTTCAGCTAAGGTATGAAGTAATGTTGTTATACTAACATGAGCAAAGCCTGCTTCACGCTGGATATCGACCATCTTTATTCGCTATGTATTAAAATCTTGTTTGATGAAGACTATTAAGGGATCTTTATCCTCCTTGGTTAATACAGTAGATCTTCCAGAACATGCATTTGGATCCAAGACTGAAGGGGTTATTAGTTCAAGGAGTGAAAGCAGAACATCATTGGGGCCAGGCCGTCCAGTATTATGATGTGACTTGGAAGCATTTATCTTTACAGGTTGCTAAATGTCAATGGCTATAGAAACAGGTATGCCGGTAAGTTCTTTGATTTTTTCAAACGGAATTGGCTTGTCAAGGCTTCGGAAAGCAATTATTGCTGCCCAGCGGCATGGGGTTATCCCCTTTCCTATAAATATCTGGTTAGTAATAAATCCTACATAACCTCTTACTTAATAGAACATACCTTTTTTCATTGAAGTCAATAGAGTGAACAACCTAGGTGGAGATGAAACTTGAGTAGTATGTGCACATAAGCAGATAAATTATATATTAAATATTTGGCGGGAAGGCTTGGCGCCAAGATTTCCAGATACTTTTGAATCTTCCAAGTACAGTAACCACTACCTATATAGAGACTGTTGCCAAGAGGAATATGTGATATGTTACCATTGAACCATACTGTATAAAGGAAGAGAAAAAAGAAAAAAACAAAAGAGAAACATATCAAAATTGTGACCGAGGGCCCAGGCAACTATTCATCTAATAGCCTAAATTCTACAGTATTATTGCTAGTATCAGTGAGTAAAAGCTCAGAATTCTCAGTTTCAGTAACCTCATAGCATATTTCTTCCTGCAAAGGTGCCCAGTCACCAACCACAAGCGCTCCAGGTGAAAAGCATTTGATATACCGCTCATAGTCATAGGAGCCATCAAACAGTAAAGTGATACCAGTATCACAGAAGGATTGAATGACAACCTTTGGTCGTGACCGACTCCCAGGCTTATGCCACTCCTCCCAAGCCCTGCCCACTGCCTCTGTAGTAACCACACTATACTGATTGACACTCCACTTTTCTATATTTTCAGTTACTTCTTTTTTCTCTCTTAACTCCGCAGTAAACTCTTTAATTAAGCCCTCAAAAGGCTTATTCATAGCTATATTGAGTGGTTGAGTAAGGGGAGTGGTACCAGCTGGGATCAAAGAGCGGGTGATATGGCGGTCTCTGCAGGTCTAAAAGACTCGAGTGGTAAGATGAACACAAAACCGACAGAAAATAAATAAAGCATGCTGCTTTCCGAAAAGAGGTACAAGGTATTTTTGAATAAACTTGGTAAACTAAATCTCATTCATCCATCCTGTTGGTGAAAACTCAACATCTACTCATTTATCCTATTGATGTGATTGGCTTTCTTGTATTCTTCCTCCACTGGCTGCAGTAAAGCTAAGAATTGAGGGAACTCGAGGCACTCCATCTGCGAAAATATACAGAAATAGAGTGCACTGGTACTTTTCAGAGCCTGACTTAGCACTTTTTGACCATACAGTTTGGGCACCTTGAATATCATAGGTATGGCCAATTAGATATTCCCAGAGAAGTGATGTTTTATCCATATTACAGATCCTATGCTTTGGAATTCCTCCTGGATTGTCATTGCAAATATGGTGTAGAGTAAGAGGGTTGACAATAAGAGGTAAGGTGGAGGGAACAGAGACTGTAGAGGGTATGAGAGGTGTCAGGATCTGGTTTCTGTGATTGAATCGCAGCCAAATAAGGATTTGGTCTTTGTAGTTGGCTGGAAGAGACTTTGTTGTATTCGTGAAAAATCATAAAACCATTCAGTAGGGTGATAGAAAGACATGAAACCACCCCTGAGAGAAGACAAATAACCCTTCTGGAAGCTCAGGGTAGCTAGTCCTCCACGGCTCCTTTGCATTTCTGTGGAACCATCTATCTTGTACTGGTCTCCTCTGACTTCTGCGTGCTATAAACTGATCAAACACCTGCTTCTCCATCTCTGGCCCCAGGCAGAGAAAAGTCACAGGCGAATCTTGGCATAAACACTCTCCTCCTACCTGCTCTGAGATCTTCTCCACAGTTCCCCTCCACTGGCCAATAGTACTTTTTGGAAGCTTGAAAAAAATTGATGCTTCATCCAGGGTAGAACAACACATCATGCCACTTATATTGAAGGCCTGATTAGGCACCCAATAGTATTTCATCCAGTTGAGAATCTCGATTTTTCGTCTTCTCATGTAACCCCTTTCCACTTGTTTCCTGAGCTGAATCTGAAGAAAATCTAATTTGTTTATGTTTCCATATGATGTGTTATATAACTCAGACTTACTAACCGGAAGGTTGATCTTGTGTACTTCAAGTGGCTTTGGCTTGGGACCTCGATGCTGTATGCTTCTCGCATTGTTATCTTTTTCTTTCAATTTTCCTCGAGATCACCTAACTGGTAGCATCCTAGCTTCAAAGTTGCGCGTTTACCACAATGTTAGTGTGATCAAGTTGATGTTCGTTTTATCACTTTAGATAAGCTCCCAAAGTGGATAATCTTGCCAGCCACATCCTTGGCAATGGTCTATATATGCAGTAGTTACAGTATTGAGGAAAACACTGTATTTCTTGGGTATAGCTAAAGAGACTAAAACATCAGATTATATAAGGAATATAAAAGATAAAAGGATACACTCTTTAATATAACAAAAAAACTCTACCTATTACTAATCTATGGCTTCTAACACATTCCAGTAGCTGCTACCATATTCTGGTTAGTATCATGGATAGCAGTTTAGTGAGATGGTGGCATGTGAGTAGAATTGGTCAAGATATAACCGGTACAGGTACTGGGTTATGTTTGTATTTAGTTTTACAGTATTATTTGATACTTGTATTGTTTAGTATGCATTAGTTCATATATACAAGGTTTTATGTTTGGTTTCCAGGTATCATTTGATACTTGTATTGTTTTGTGTGCTATCACTTAATATATACAAAGGTTAATGAAAGTACTCATACTGGCTATAAGCCATAAGTTGTATTTAAAGGGGCTGGTTTCCATGGTGGAAATAGCAGGCTTAGACTGACAGTATTTCTAATATACTTGGTTGAGTAGTTACTTCTTTGATTTCCTACTATACCCTCTCAAAGCCTGCTTTAGTTAGCAGTGCTTGCCTCTTGTTAATCAAGTAGCTATTCACTCCTATCATAATGCTACCTAAATAGGACTCTGGTTCAAGCATATTATACAAGGTATCAGAAGGTTTTAGTTAAACATACTGGTAAGTCAGAATGGTCAGACTTACCAGCAAGGCATTTCAGTTAGACGTTTCCACTGTGATATATATTTGGGTCCTGGGGTCTCATACAACACATTATTATGAGTTATTAGTATGTTATGATTGGGTGATATACTTGGGTAACTTACAGTTGTGAGTCACATGGTGTTATAACTTTCATATATGACTTGAATAATGAGTTATGGGTTACACACATGTGATATGACTAGTATATATAACAGTATATAAGTTGTACAGGTAATTCACGGGTGTGAGTTATAGGGTTAGGAATGGTTTGAAGAACGAGTATAAAAGGAGTTATTAGTACCCAGGAGGTTAAGCATTTCATGCGATAATCCTTGTATCTTCTTATCTATATTGCTACTACTTTACTCTTCACCTAACTAGCTATATTGTGTGCACACTCTCGTGAAGTCAATTGTCATATAGGAGCCTTGAGTGCTCAGCTATATGATAGCTTGAAGAAGCCTAAGAGTCATGAATATAAGAGATTCAGGTATTGTCACCTCTGTGAGAGTGGACCTTCTAGTAGGAAATGTGATATTTAATAGCGTCTACATAAAATATGAGTAATAATACAATAATATAAAGGGTACCAATAGTAACCCTACAACAAGGACAAAGTTGATAGTTGCGATAAAAATGAGCTTGATGCCCATCTTGAGCTTCCAAGACTAGGAGAAGTACTTGGCAGAATTAGATTCTTATGAGGAGAAAGCAGACCTGTAAGCCAAATTATATTAGAAGAACAATAACAACAAGGGAGAACCTTGTCACTGGGGAATAAACCAGAGACAGGAATGTCAGGAATGGTGGCAATGGCCCCAAGGCCCAAGATGGTAGAGATGGTAGGAAAACAACTCACTGAGCTACTGTAAATGATAAAAGATAGTAGAACTAGTAGAAACATTATGCTGAAAGTGAAAGAACTAAACATTCTCACAGGGGAAACAAGAAAGCAACTTGAACTCCTCTCACAGTATAGAAGATACTTGCAAGTCAAGAACTACAGGGAAAACTACGATGCTACCAAGGTTGCTGATGCAAAGTCCCTGCTCGGTGACATGGCTGCCGAATGAATTATCCCATATGTTGGAGGATCTAAGGAAAGCGAATAGGAGATGTAGTATGACTTCAAGGAAGTGCACAGGGAACAGTGTGGAGACATTAAACCAAAATAAGTAGCATGGAGGAAACTAGGAATAATGCAATAATGCAGAGCAAAAATGATAGATTTCAGGAATGAAGTACAGTACCTAGTAGTGGAAGCAGAGTATGATAACGTCACCTGGTAGTGTTTCTTGCTGATAGCATGTAACACCTACTTGCAAGATACATGGGGCAAAGTAGAAAACAAATTTAAGACTACAGCAGAATTTGCTGTATGTGCAATCACAAGAGAGCAACATTTAGAGATCGTTAAACACCTCCAAGGAGGGAGAACAACAAGCAAATACAAATACATACTATGAAATCAAGACGGCACCTCTAGGCCAGCTCTGTTGACCAGGATCCCAGGGGGTGATATGGGAGACTGGGAGATAACTAGAGTAACAGAGGCACCTCAAGAGAGAGGAACCCAAAGGTTGCAACTGTACTGAACAAACTTTAAACCTATCCCTAAAGGATCCGACATAATGCAAGAGTAAAGTTAAAGTAAATCATAAAACTTGATATCATTAAACCAAATACTTCGCGCCAATTAATGTTTTGAGAGTATGTTGATTATTGGAGTAGCAGAGTTCTTGCATAGATTTAAGAAGTCAGAATTTATGCCAGAACCTTCCCTATTAGTTTACTGCAACTCTTTAGTCATACCCTTTTCTATCCAGGTTTGTTTGGCAGTTATTCCGTATCCTCTTAAGTATGTATCTGTTGACACACGCTAGTCGCTAATCTGCTCATGTAGTTTGGTTTCTGTGGTGTGTCTCAACTACAGCTGCAGGAGTGAAAACTTCTTCGCATCGGTGTCTTGCAAGTGGCTAACAGTCGTGACACCTGGCAGAGCCTACTAATATAGAAACAGCTTCTCATATGTAGTTTATCTATATAAGTCACTATTGGCTACTTGGGTCTACGGATTCTATCTACTTGTATTGAGCTAAGGGCCTATGGAGACTTCTGCAGTGGGGTGTTTGGTGTGGTGATCCAATGGACACTACCTCTGACCACCAGGCCCAAAACCATGTCAGTCATGAGAAGAATAATGCTTTTAGTGTTCTCAAATTTTCCTTACAGGTATTACGGCATAGGGGCATGTTTAGGCTTAATAGGGTTAAAACTCTCACAGAGGTTCCCAGTAGCACCTTAGATAACCTGAGAGACCTCAATGGTTAGTGTCCACTATCTCTGTCAGTTCTGGTCTATTTTACTCTGAAAGACTTGGAGAGGGTACTTCTTCTTTCCACCTATAACCACTCATATATGCCGTAAACAGCTTATGGTTGGGAGAATGGTCAGAGTGTATATAGTGTTATGAGTAAATTGACAAAAGTCCTCCTTTTGCTAGCCTGCTCTCAACTACACAACCATTTGCCCTCGACATCTGAGAGTCAAGGCTGGGCTGAAGGGGTATAACAGAAATAATGTCTACACGTTACAACTGCTTCGGAGCTGTGTAGTATAACAAATAGTGCTCAGAACAATCTCAGATTTGGGGATCATATATGGTTTTATGTGACAAACATTCTGGTCAATTTTCCCAAAGTCTACAAGAGACTAGACTGGTGTAAGGTAGGGCAACACAGGGCACTTGACAGGACTACCCATATCCTATGCCAGGGTAACTAGACTCCCAAGGTAGGGTAATCCTACCTGGACATCGGGGTAACGTGATCCTGTTATGCTACGTACTCCTTCAGTGCAGTTAGGCACTTGTATGCTTTCTCTGGTTACTCCTCTTAGTAGGCTAACCTGTCTACCTAAGGTCACTAAGTGCACTGACACTGCCTATACCCATATACTAGATATCGAAGTACCCTAGTACCTAGAGTCTTACTTGTTCATGGGCGGATTCAGACAATATAGTACCCAGGTGGCAAGTGATTTCTTGCCTGCTAGTTCCCAACTGTTGACCGCCAGGTCACCAGTATGGGCTTAGGTTCAAGTTACTATAACCAATATATGCCGAGTTATTACAACACTCTCTACTTCTCTAAGGTCTAACCCGGACAGCTAGCATGGTCCCTGGGTCCTATGACCTCATTTCACTATAACTCTATAGTTACAGGATTTAGATAAATATCTTTGCTGGAAATCCATAATAGCCTGCATGCCAGTACCCTCTAGCATTTCATAAGGCTCTGACAGGTTATCTTTCATTCCCTAGCCTTGCCATAAAACCAGGTACTAGAGGAATTTTTGTAGAAACTTTGCTTTACTTCCTCTGCACCATTGACTGTCTACCGTGGCCTCAATGACATAGCCAGGGTTATTGGCTACAATATCTGGAGCAGGGACCTCCCAGGTTCTGCATCCCTCTAGATCCTCATAATATGGGTCCAGTATTACAATGTTGAGAAGAGTATAAAGGATCTAATGGGCTAGCAATTAGAGTTTATAGGCTGCGGTACCCATCTGATGTTTGACTATGAATGGGCCAAATATGCAGTGGTCCAGCTTTTCTATTAGATATTTGGTGCAAATATTCTTTCACTTCTACATTATCCAGTCTACCTCCTTTGCCTGTCCTGTTATTACATCTTTACTATTATGATTTTTATATCTTATTAGGCTTATAGAACCCAAAGGTTATGAAGTCGTAACTAGTATAATTAAAACAGCCCATAGCCTACAGGTCCACGATTCCATCTTTTTCATACTGGTAGCAACTGTTCAGTAGGCCAAAGCCAAACAACATATGAAATCCTTCTCTCTGCCTATAGCCGAACAAATAAAGGGGATACAAAGTAATAATACCTAAAGAGCTTGGTTTCTCCTCTCAGTTGCTCCCTGGTATATGTGAAGATAGGTGTAACGGGGGCACCCCTAGGAAGATGGATGCCAAGGTTGCGACCGCACCAAACAACTTCAAACTTATCGCCAAAAGTTCACACAAATGTAAGAGTAAAGTAGACGGTAAAACTTAATATCGTTAAGCCTGACGCTTCACTCAATTAAGGTCTCGAGAGGATTGATTGTTGGAGTAGGAGAGTTCTCGCATAGACTTTCAGGTAGTTTTATCTTATGCCAGAAACTCCCCCATCAGTTTACTCCAACTATTCGAGCACACCCTTCTCCGCTAAGGGCGGTCCGACACGTCTCCTGACACCCCCTTCGGGCATGTATGTGTCGACCCTCTCTAGTCGGCGTTCACCATATGTGCATATCGTTTCTGCGGCGCATTTCCATTCTGCCCGCCGGAGTGAAAACCTCTGCGCATCGGGGACTTGCCAGTGGCTAACTGTCAAGACCCCTTGCTGAACTAGACTATCTATGACACCCTTCCCATGCGCGTTGATTTCTTCTTGACGCCAGAAGCTACCGTGAGCGGTTTATCTATCTACTATTTACGAGTCTCGGGCTTCCGGTGTCTTCCGCAGGATACGGTGGTCCAGGAGTGATCCAATGGGCGCTACCCATGACCACTACCTCGGATACACCTTACCTGCGGTAGGAATCATGCTTTTAGTGTCTCTGCACTTCCCTCTCAGAGCCTATGGCGTTGGGGACATCCTTGGGCGTGGTAGGTGCAAAACGTTCCCAGTCGTCCCGGCACCACCCGGGACTACCTTCGGGACCCCCACGGTTAACTCCCGTTAACTCCGTCAGTTTTGGTCCGTTTTACTCCGAACAACTTGGAGGAGGTACTCCACCTTCCACCCTATGCCCCCTTATATATCCTGCGAACAGCTTACGGTCGACCGGACGGCAGCAACGTATACGGTGTTGCCAGCAGGTCTCCAAAGATCCTTCTTTGCTAGACTGCACACAACTACGCAACCGTTTGCCCATGACGTCCGGGCCTCAAGGCGGGGCCGGAGGGGCATGATAGGAATAATGTCTTCAATTTACAGCTTCTTCGTAGCTGCGTAGCTCGCCCAATAGCATCTCCCGGAACCCCAGATTCCAGTATTATGCATGGTTTCGTGTGACAAACATTCCAGTCATTTTTCCCAAACTCCCTGAGGGACTTCGTATTGGCAGGTAGGGTAACTCAGGCCCTTGAACAGGGTAATCCAAGCCTCAAGGCAGGGTAACCCTGTTCTGAGGGTAGGGTAATCTTGTCCGGTGGACAAGTGGATTTTCTCCTGTTACCCTGTCTATCCCACTTCCGGGGATAGACACACTCGGCCTTTCTCTAGTTACCCAGCCTAGCTGTGTATTGGCCCTTCATAGGTCCCTAAGTACGCTGACACCAACCTTGGGCGTAGCCATGTACCTAAATACTTGTGTCCACTAAGTCTGCTCATCTCGGAGCCCGGGCCATCGGGTCTCCGTAGGTCAAGTACTCACTTGCCTGCCGGTTCCTACCAGTTCGCCTCCGGGCTACCTGTATGGGTGTAGGTTCCGGCTGCCATAGCTCACGTATGCTGGGTCGTTACATCACTCCCCTCTTCTCTACGGTCCGTCCCGGACCGTTTAGCGTCGTCTTTTCTTTCCACGACTCGATTCCCCCAAGACCCGATGGTCCCTGGGCTTGGACGGATATCTTTGGTGGAAATCTAGCATGGCCTGTAAGCCTGTCCCTTCTAGCATCTCATAGGGCTCCCACGAGTTCTCCTCAGCTCCATAGCCTTCCCATGAAACCAGGTACTGGACAAAGCGCGACGGAAACTTCGCCTTTGTTCCACCATACCAGCGACTGTCCACAACAGCTTCGATGACGTAACTGGGCTCATTGTCCACGAGCTCTGGGGTAGGGATCTCCTTGATCCTACCCGATTCCGGATCCTCGCGATAGGGTTCCAGCAGCGTGACATTGAAAACCGGGTGGATGCTCCATCGGGTGGGCAATTGGAGTTCGTATGCTCGGGTACCCACCCGACGTTTGACCACGAAAGGGCCAAACATCCGGTGGTCCAGCTTCTCCATGGGACGCTTGGTGCGGATGTTCTTCCGGTTCAACATCACGCGGTCCGCTTTCTTAGCCCGCCCAGCAGCCACATCTTCCAAGGTAACATAGTCCGGGGATGGCAGCCGTTTCTGGTCATGCCATTTCCGCTGCCTTTCCTGTGCCCGTTGAATCGTTTCTCGAATCTGTTGCCAGGTTCCTTCCCATTCCTTAACCAAGAGTTCACTACTTGGGTGTATCCCTTGGTTGTCAGACACAACACCCGACCAGTTTGTCTGTGGGTTGAACCCATAATTGATCTCAAATGGTGACAACCTGGTGGATTCTGATGTTGAGGTGTTATACGCATACTCCGCAAGGGGTAGCAGCGAGACCCAGTCATCCTGTTGATAGGAGCAGTAACTACGCAAGTACTGCTCCAGTGTCTGATTAACCCTCTCGGTTTGCCCATCAGTCTCTGGGTGGAATGCAGTCGAAACGTTTAGTTTCACTTGCAGCAAGTGCATCAGACTCATCCAGAACTTGGATGTGAATCGGCTATCTCGGTCGGAGATGATTGACTCTGGCAGTCCATGAAGGCGCCAAACCTCCTTCAGGAATATCAAGGCAAGCTCCTTGATAGGTACCTCAGTGGTCAGGGGTATGAAATGGGCCATTTTCGAAAATCTGTCTACTATGACCCAGATCTTGGTATACCCTTCGGACTCTGGCAGCGCGACAATGAAATCCATTGAAATTGCTGTCCAAGGCCGCATAGGAACATCGATAGGTTCCAGCAGCCCGAACTTCTTGTGCCTGATGGATTTATTTCTTTGGCATGCATCACATGTCCGCACATAGTCAGTGATGTGCTCATCCATCTTAGGCCAGTAGAAGTTAGCCCTCACCCTGCCAATGGTTTTGTAAGTCCCGAAGTGTCCCGCGATTCGGGAGTCATGTTCTGCCTTCATGATTGTCTGCTTCAGATTCTGACCCTTGGGAACATACCACCTGTTCTTGTACAGGAGTAAGCCCTTTTCCGTCGTGAAATGTCGGTCGACCTCTTTGTCACCTGCAGCTGTTGCCTTCAGGATCCTTAAGTACTCCTGGTCTTCGGTTATCGCTACCCGCAACTGATCCAAAAAGGAAGACTGGAGCCGAAATCCCTGGCACACTTGCAACACCTGTGGTCGCAAGATGTCCCGTTCCTGGCTCCCAACCCATTGTCCGGGGCGAAAAAACGACTGTGGCGGAAAATCACTCCCCCCTTCAGGGCGGTAGTCCCTACGCCGCGACAAAGCATCCGCCTTCTCATTCAACCGTCCTTCTCGGTAAACCACCTTGAAGTTAAACGGTTGCAGGAATTCAGCCCAGCGGTGCTGCCTTCGGTTAAGGACCTTGGTACTATTAAAGTACTCCAAGTTCTTATGATCCGTATAGATCACCAATTGGTCCGTTACTGAGCGCAGCAGATGATCCCATTCCTTGAATGCCGCCACGATGGCAGTCATTTCCTTATCATGGACATCATAATTGATCTCTGCTGGGTGAAACTTCCTACTATGGTAGGCCACCGGATGCCATCTCTCATCCTCACATAACTGGGAGAGAACGGCTCCTAATGCAAAGTCACTAGCGTCGGTTTCTAGCCGTGTTGGCCGTTCAGGGTCAAAATGTGCTAGGATAGGTTTGGACGTGAACGCTTCCTTTAAATGATTGAAGGCCTGCTCACATGCAGGTGTCCATTCCCATCGGACATCCTTCTTTGTCAAGTCCGTGAGGGGTTTCGCTATCTTGCTGAACCCTTCTATGAACCGACGATAGAAGTTGGCAAAGCCCATAAAGCTTTGAACGTCGACGACGCATGTCGGAGGTGCCCAGTCTTTGATTGTCTGCACCTTTTCCGACAACATAGAGATCCCCATATCGGAGATCCTATATCCGAGGAATTCAACCTCCCGTTGGTGGAAACTGGACTTCTTCATACTTACACATAGTCTAGCTTTCCGCAATTTCTCCATTACACGCCTTACCATCGCGACGTGCTCTTCCATAGTTTCGGAGTAGATCAGGATGTCATCCATATACGCGATGACTCCTTCATCCATGAGATCTCGAAAGACCTCATTTATCATGCTCTGGAAAGTTGCCGGGGCATTACATAACCCAAACGGCATGACCGTGTATTCATACAGTCCATATCTGCACCGGAAGGCCGTCTTCCATTCCTCACCTTCTGCCATCCTCAGAAGATAGTAGCCGTTTTTCAAGTCCAACTTAGTGAACACAACGGCTTTTCCTAACCTATCTCGCAGTTCATTCATCAGCGGTAGAGGGTACTTGCTCTTCACCGTGATTTTGTTCAGCCCTCGGTAATCTATTACCAGTCTTAATGTACCATCTGGTTTTGGCACAAAGAGGATAGGGGCTGCTGCTGAGGAACTGGATCGCCGTAGCTTCCCCGTTCGCAGCATGTCATTGAGATATTCCCGGAGTGCCTTAAGCTCCTTTTCCGATAACGGATAGATAGGCCCAAACGGAGGTTGAGTCCCGGGTAGCAACTCGATCGTGTGGTCATACTTTGAGTGCTCCGGCAAGGCCTCAATCCGTTCTTGACTGAAGATGTCCCCGTAGTCCTTATACTCAGGGAGTAGCTTGACAGTAATGTCAGCACCTTCCTCATCGGAGAATTGTACAATTCCCAACAGGTACACATTACTAGGGTCTTCAGCTAGCAACTCTTCATCGGTCATGAACACTAACCGCCCCTGCTCTGCCAGGCAATTAGCCTTGCAGAAATCTGAGCGCCAGGTTAGTGATCCTGTCTTCCAATCTATGTCGGGATTATGGTCCTTCAACCAAGACATAGGTAGGTACCCGTCCACCTTGGTGTCGGGCATGTCCGCGACTTCAAACCGCATTTCGTTATGGTGGTCGCCTATTCTCATGTCCAATGATTTGGTATAGTGCAGACCTGACCCCGGAATGTGATTACCGCTTGCGTCGCTTATCGGCACATGTACCTTTCGTCGGACACATGGTGCCTGCGTTTGTTTAACCCATCGGCTACTAAGCACTGGCCCAGTAGCTCCACTGTCGAGTAGCAGGAGCGCCTCAGCGCTTACCTGTCTAGCTCCAATCTTCCAGTCTAGCCTTACCCTCAGGTGGATAGACTTGGTATGGCGAGGCAAGTTATCACGCTTCTGCCTCTTCACTTGTCTTAGGGACTTAGTCATCTTGGCTTACTAATTCTGATCTCTTGCCTTTCGACACAAGAGCGGCCACAACGGGTCGGTAAACGTTAAGGGATTGGGAATCGTGTTATCAATAGCTAGGGTGTTTACTATCACGCCAGCATGATTTCGGGTACTAAACCCTCCTCAGGTAAACTTGATCATAGTATCATTTATTCAATCAAGTCCAGCCTGAACTAATCCCGCTTGTACTAACCATAACAAATTTTCCCGAGGTGGGTAGAGGTCCGCTCTTGGACCGGTTCCAAGCGAAGCAACCTTGCTTCCCCAATGTCGAGCGTCTCCGCGAGCGAGATCTCTCCCAGCCTCAACCGAAAATAATACCCTATGACTTGTCCGTCCCAGTAAAGAAATCCTGAAAGAAATACAAATAACTAGAACAAAGGAAATAACCTGAAAACCCACAAAGGAGAGATCACCCTGTCCACCGCATACGGCCTTCAACATCTATCTGCCCACACCACCTGGGTGTAGTCAGCATCAGGGTCGTTCATGCAGTAGAGGGGTACTTACCCATCCCAGAAGCCACTTCCGGGGCTCCTTTTCATCCATCCCGCAGGGGTCTATGGATACAGGTTATTAAGGTTCTACCTTACACAGAATGGGGTCTTACCTATTCTGAGCCGTCAGTATCAACCTCCATAATCTGAGGTGATGCCTGTCGGACTTCAAGTATCTTTGACGAGGTAGCCGGAGGTGGCGCTTCAATGCGCTTTAGTCGCTTGTCCGTACCTGAGGGCTCGCTTACCGGGGCTGACCGTTTCAACCCACGAGCCTGTTTGGACGAACTAACGACTGGGGACGTCGCGGTGCACTTTCTCCAAAAGTGACCCGTTTGTCCACACTTGGTGCACTGGTTGTGCTTTCTCCGACGTTCGGTCAAAGTCGACGGGATTTCCTTATGCGCCAGGGCATACTCAGAAGTCCCCGGCTTTGCCTGTTTCCCCGCATTGAAATTAGTAGGTTTGGCAGACCGCTGGTTCTGTCTGCCCGAACCTTTATCCTTCTTTTTAAACCTTCCGGAAGTTGAGGACCTATCCTCCTTCTTGTCCGTTGGTTGAGACCGTTGGACAGGGTGGATAACTCGGTTGCTGAACCGGGTGTTGTCTTCCAGTGTGTGTCCAACCTTCCGAAGAAGATCAAGGTAGTCGTTCAAGTCGGTGGGATGGGGCTCCTTCAGTGCCCACGCGTTCCTCACTTCTTGAGTAATGCCCGACCGTACCTTATCTCGTACCTGCACAGGGTCTGTATAGCTAAGCTTATACATATAGTCAATTATCTTGTCCAGGTACTCATCGATGTGATGTGGCTTCATCACTAGGTCTCGCCACTCAAGGAGGGATCGGTCTCGTTCCGCTTGGTCACCGCCGAAACTCCGTTCAAGCCGTTCCCGGAATCCTTTCCACGTTCTTAACGGGTTACTGTTATTAACTGGAACTCCGGTACGCTTGGCTGCCTCCTTATTGATGTGGGAGTGCAGCCCAAGATACCATGTTCGGGCAGTATCTTCTAGAAGGGGGATCACCAGGTTTACCTTGTCCATATCGGTCAACCTGCACCCAGCAAAGTACTCGAACTTAACCTCTACCAGCGTCAAGAAGCTGGCGAGTTCGGTGACCTTTCCCTTAAACGCCGGAATGCCGCTCAGCTTTTCCGGCTTCTTCTGCCGTTGTCTAGATGATGGTCGTGCAGCCGCCCTACTCCGTAGTTCCCTTGACAGCTTCTTAGCACGGCGGTCCCACCGTCGTTTCTTCTCGTCGCTCCAGTCATCCTTGCGAGCGCCGAGAAAAGGGGTCAAGTCGGGGAGAGAATCGGCATCATCATCATCCGAGCTATCATGGTCAGAGTCCCCAGGATCTCCACCTGCTCCCGTAGTACCACCGACAGGTGGTCCATTTCCACCTCCACTACCCCCGGTATTTCCACCTGGGGTCTCGCGGGGTCTATCATACCCATCAAACCTTTCCTCCTGGCCATCCTGATTCCCATCCTCGGGGGGGTTAGCCCCTGATGGTACTGATGCCGGTGGTGGAACAGGTCGTTGCCCACTCTCAGGAGTTGGGTTCGGAGCCGCCTGAGTCATCGCCAGAAACGACTGAAGCTCTGGACAACTCAAAGGTTGCATTGGGGGCCCCGCGTGTCTCCATGACCCACAGTACCCACATGTTGGTCGTCCGTCTCCCTCCTTCTGTCTTCTTCGGTGCCTTACCGGGGTCCGTGGTCCCTTCCTGCACCCGTACGTGTGGTAATGAATCCACCCCATACGGGTTTCTTCCGATTTGCAGCCCGACAGACAGTACTCGTCTTGGCTGTCCGACTCACCACTAGTGATCGTGGGGAGGATGGAGGGAAGAGTTGGTTTTGAGGGGGCAGAAGGAATCACGGGTGCCCAAGGAACGGAACGAGCGGGTGTCCCAGGTCCGGGGATCGGAGTCCCTCGTGATGGAGCCATGGGTGCTCGCTCTTCCTGGCGCCTGACCTGTTCAAAGAATCCAGGTGAAGCCGCACGCAGCGGTCGGTACCCTGGGGTAGCCGATACTGTTGGCGGGAAAGCTGCGACAGGGAAGGTATCAGGAGGGGGCAATGAAACTGGTAAAGGTGTGGGTCTTGGGGCAGCAATAGGAGGTACGGGAGTTGCAACCGACGGTGTTGCAGGGGGGTTAATGGGAGCGGGGGTCGGCCGAGGAGTAGGGTCAGGTGTATCTGGTGCTGTGATACCCTTTGGCTTGGACGTCCTTTTCTTAACCCGACGCCCATCGGTTGGTCCAATCGCCGGACTTCCTGAACGACTGCGGGCGATCGAGGAGGGGACAGACAGCGAGCCTGTTGATGCTCTTGTGAAGGACGAGGTATAACTGTATCCTTCCCCCTTGAGGCTTTCCAACATCCGTATGCCCACGGGGCTTAGGTACGCCCTCCACTGTTCATCCCGGGCTCTCATAGCCAGTTCCATCCCGAAGTTCTCCAGCTTCGTGTGGACAAGTGGGAGTGGGGGCGCCGCCTCTATCATCAGTACGTCATTCTCAGCATCAATACTATAACCTCCCGCGAAGGCCCTTTCCAGCGCTGCCATACGATCCTTCAATGCCTTCTGGTCTCTTAACATTCGCAGGTATGCCTCCTGCTGTACCTTCATCCATTCCACCGCTGCCGTAGTAATCTGTTTACGGAACACCTGCTGCTGCTGGGCATTCCAGTTCTTCAGTTCCCGCTTCGCATCCTCAATCGACTTGGATACCTCCCGGACGATGTAAGGTTCGACGAACTCGCGGGAGAACTCGCTAAAGGGTACTCCTTGCGGTGGAGGAGGGAGCATGTTGTGGACGAGGGCGGCGTCTTGGAAGAACGAAAGCGCCGCAGCGCGAGGGTCTGTAATCATAAGATCAACACATTCATCAGGTAGTTGAATAGGGGCGGCCTCCAGGAGCAATTGGTGACCGTCCCATTCAATACCGCGGACGTCCGCGAACACCGAAGCACGAAATGTGTTGGCGGAGTTCTCGTCAAGGTCAAGGTCTGAATCCGAGTTGGATTCCATTCTAGGTCGACGTTCGATACTAGCCATTGCGCTTTCCACCCTGGGCTACTTGTTCGAGACAAGGTTACCAGTATTCACGCAAGGTCAGTGCCGAAGGTCGAAAAACAATTAATCAGGAGAGGAGTTAAGCGAGGAGCTCGCTTAACGATATACTGTAACGGGGGCACCCCTAGGAAGATGGATCCCAAGGTTGCGACCGCACCAAACAACTTCAAACTTATCGCCAAAAGTTCACACAGATGTAAGAGTAAAGTAGACGGTAAAACTTAATATCGTTAAGCCTGACGCTTCACTCAATTAAGGTCTCGAGAGGATTGATTGTTGGAGTAGGAGAGTTCTCGCATAGACTTTCAGGTAGTTTTATCTTATGCCAGAAACTCCCCCATCAGTTTACTCCAACTATTCGAGCACACCCTTCTCCGCTAAGGGCGGTCCGACACGTCTCCTGACACCCCCTTCGGGCATGTATGTGTCGACCCGCTCTAGTCGGCGTTCACCATATGTGCATATCGTTTCTGCGGCGCATTTCCATTCTGCCCGCCGGAGTGAAAACCTCTGCGCATCGGGGACTTGCCAGTGGCTAACTGTCAAGACCCCTTGCTGAACTAGACTATCTATGACACCCTTCCCATGCGCGTTGATTTCTTCTTGACGCCGGAAGCTACCGTGAGCGGTTTATCTATCTACTATTTACGAGTCTCGGGCTTCCGGTGTCTTCCGCAGGGTACGGTGGTCCAGGAGTGATCCAATGGGCGCTACCCATGACCACTACCTCGGATACACCTTACCTGCGGTAGGAATCATGCTTTTAGTGTCTCTGCACTTCCCTCTCAGAGCCTATGGCGTTGGGGACATCCTTGGGCGTGGTAGGTGCAAAACGTTCCCAGTCGTCCCGGCACCACCCGGGACTACCTTCGGGACCCCCACGGTTAACTCCCGTTAACTCCGTCAGTTTTGGTCCGTTTTACTCCGAACAACTTGGAGGAGGTACTCCACCTTCCACCCTATGCCCCCTTATATATCCTGCGAACAGCTTACGGTCGACCGGACGGCAGCAATGTATACGGTGTTGCAAGCGGGTCTCCAAAGATCCTCCTTTGCTAGACTGCACACAACTACGCAACCGTTTGCCCATGACGTCCGGGCCTCAAGGCGGGGCCGGAGGGGCATGATAGGAATAATGTCTTCAATTTACAGCTTCTTCGTAGCTGCGTAGCTCGCCCAATAGCATCTCCCGGAACCCCAGATTCCAGTATTATGCATGGTTTCGTGTGACAAACATTCCAGTCATTTTTCCCAAACTCCCCGAGGGACTTCGTATTGGCAGGTAGGGTAACTCAGGCCCTTGAACAGGGTAATCCAAGCCTCAAGGCAGGGTAACCCTGTTCTGAGGGTAGGGTAATCTTGTCCGGTGGACAAGTGGATTTTCTCCTGTTACCCTATCTATCCCACTTCCGGGGATAGACACACTCGGCCTTTCTCTAGTTACCCAGCCTAGCTGTGTATTGGCCCTTCATAGGTCCCTAAGTACGCTGACACCAATCTTGGGCGTAGCCATGTACCTAAATACTTGTCCACTAAGTCTGCTCATCTCGGGGCCCGGGCCATCGGGTCTCCGTAGGTCAAGTACTCACTTGCCTGCCAGTTCCTACCAGTTCGCCTCCGGGCTACCTGTATGGGTGTAGGTTCCGGCTGCCATAGCTCACGTATGCTGGGTCGTTACAATAGGTAGGATACTGCATGGAAGTGGCTGAGTAGGCATTGCCGCAATGGTTGGATTTAATAGTAGTATGTAGACAGGCTTTACCCCAGGTAGGGCAGCCAGATCTGTCACAAGTGTGGAGGTAGGCTGAGTGCTCCGGGGAGCAGATAGCATGCAGTGGAGTTTTGCTGCATTAGGTGGAGTGGTGACCAAACTCCATGCATATGGAGTACTGCATGTCAGGACCAAGAAAAAGGTGATATTGTATCTTAAACTTTTACCTAAAGAGTGAGAGGCCTCTACGGAGAGCTTTTTCTGTAGAGTCTTTGCCAGAAATAGTGAGAACCATCATTGAAGCTGCTTTGTCCTTGCACTGTGGTTTAGTGGTGAGCCATCGAAGAGTGTGTACGAGGTAAGTGCCAGGGGTGAAAGTCTCAACCTCTGCCTGAATGGTTCGGAAGGTGACAGTGGTTGGAATGCTGTAGATAATAACTTTTTGCCAGACTTTGTTATTTCTGAGGCTACAGGTAACTGGTGTGGTCGCTCTGATGGCTGCCTCAATTGCAAAGTGATGGCTCTTGAGGACAGAGGAGGCAGTAGTATTGTTTTTAGTAATTGGAAGGACATGCTGGTTGGGTGTGAACTCAATGTTGAAGACCAGATGTTTTTTTCATGGCTGTGTTCACAGCATCATAGGTAGCAAGGTGGTTGGTATTGTCAGGCAAGGGTATACTATCTGTCTCAATAAGAATAGTCTAGTCATGTTTGGTAAGAGGTGGCATAACTGGAGTTCTGCTTGGCAGAGGTAGGCAGGGTTTGATGGGCAAGCTTCCGGCAGCTCTCTGGTCCCATATGTGTTGTAGTAGAGATGCAGGTAGGGGGGTGGTTGTGGGAGTAGGGGTGGTAGTTTGATGTTGAAGTTGAGTTTGAAGTTGCACAACTTGAGTGGTGAGGATGGCAACCTGTTGTTGAAGCTCAGTCACATTCTTGATATATCGTTCCTGAACAACCATCATGTGTTTCTTCCTGAGGGAGGAGGCTAGTTGCATTTGTTTGTAGTATTTGGCTATCTTTTCTTGGCCTTCAAAGAGGAGATCAAAGTTCTCCTTCAGATGGGATTGTGGATTCTGCTCCTCAGAAGTGTATGGGAGAGGAGCAGATGCTGGGGAATAACCTTTTGGATTGGAGAGACTGAGCCTTCTCCTGTCTGCATGTCATATAGTGAGTCAGATTGGAAGTACTAGTGGGGTGGTAAAAATGGGGTAGCAAGAGGGTTGTTGCCTCCTTTATCTCTGCCCCTATGTCTAGATGATATCAGAGGTAATGGTTGAGAGACTCTGTTGACAAGGGTGATGGAAAACAAGTAATAGGAGAGGATTTGTAGTTGAAAGATCTTGAAAAATGGAGATGAAGTGGTGAATGTTTAGTATTAACCTATGAGGTGCAAGCTTGGTGAAAGCTTGGTGTGGGTTTTTCTTCTAGTGTGGTTGTAACAGCAAGGGAGTCCGTTGTCATACTATTGGAAGTCAGAAAGTCTTGAGATGGCAGTCTCCTCTGGTTATGCTATTTCTTTTGCCTTTCTTGAGCCCACTGTTGTAACAGAGGTACTCCTAGGAAGATGGAGTCCAAGGTTGTGACCACACCGAACAACCTCAAACTTATAGCCAAAAGTTTATACAGATGTAAGAGTGAAGTAAGCGGTAAAACTTAATATTGTTAAGTCTGACACTTCACTCAATTACAGTCTCCGGAGGATTGATTCTTGGAGTGGGAAAGTTCTCGCATAGTTTTTCAAGTAGTTTTATCTTATACAAGAAACTTGATGATCAGTGTACTGCAACTGTTCGAGTACACCCTTCTCCGCTAAGGGTGGTCTGACACATCTCCTGGCACAGAATTCAGGCTTCTGTGTGTTGACACAGTCTCATCGGTGTTCAGGTCATGTGGTTATCACCTCTGCGGCGCATCTCCATTGTGCCCATCAGAGGGAAAGACTCTTTGCAGCAGTACTATGCCAGTGGCTAACAGTCAAGACACTGGATGCACTGGACTATCTATAGTACCCTTCTCTTATATATTGATTTCTATGTGACTCTGGAAGCTACCCTGAGCAGTTTATCTATCTACCATTTACAATACTTGGGGTTCTGGTGTCTTCCATCAGATATGATAGTCTGGTAGTGCTTCCAGTGGCACTGCCCTTGACCAGTATCTCGGATCCACCTTACCTGTGGTGGGAATCATGCTTCTAGTGTCTCTGCACATCCCTGAGAGAGCCTATAGCATTGGGGACAGGATCGGGCTTGGTAGGTGTAGAGCTCTCCCCATTATCATGAAACCACCCATGATAATCTTAGGGACCTCAAGGGCTAACTCCAGCTAACCACTCTGGTTTTGGTCTATTTTACTTGGAACAACTGGGGGGAGGTACTCTATCTTGTGCCCGATGGCCCCTTATATATCCTGCAAACAGGCCATAGTCGACCAGATGGCAGTGAGGCACATAGTGTTGCAAGCAGGTCTCCAAAGTTTCCCCTTTGGGAGAATGCGCACAACTACACAACTCTTTGCCCACGATGTCCGGGCCTCAAGGCTGGGCCGGAGGGGCATGATAGAAATAATATCTCCAATTTGCAGCTTCTTCAGAGCTACATAGCTTGTCCAATAGCATCTCCCAGAACCTCAGATTCCAGTATTATGTGTGTCCTCACATGACTAACATTCTGGTCATTTCCCCTGAACTCTCTAAGGGACTTCTTATTGAAAAGTAGGTTAATTCAGGACTTGAGACTGGGTAACCCAAGCCTCATGCCAGGGTAACCAGATCCTGAGAGTAGGGTAACCATGTCTGGTAGACAGGGTGACTTTACCCTGTTACGCTGTCTAGTGCATTGCCGGAGATAGAGACTTTTAACCTTTTCCCAGTTACCTGGCTTAGCAGAGTAACTGCGCCTTCAGAGATCCCTAAGTACACTGACATTGCTCCTGGATGTAGCCCAGTACTCAAGTACCTTGCTGACCATTTCTATTCATGTCGGAGCCCAGGCCATCGGGTCTCTGAGAGTCAAGTACTTACTTGCCCACGAGTTCCTACCAGCCTGTCTTATGGCTATTAGTATGGGTGTAGGTTTGGGCTGCCATAGCTCACGCATGCTGGATCGTTACATCACTCCCCTGTACTCTACGGTCTGTCCTGCATGGTTAGTATCGTGCCTTAGTTCTAGGACTCACTTCCCCCAAGACCCTATAGTCCCTGCCCTCACATGGATATCCTTTATAGAAACCTACAATGGCCTGTAAGCCTGTCCCTTCTAGCATTTCATAGGACTCCCCTGAGTCCTTCTAAGCTCCATAGCCTTCCCATCAAACAATGCACTAAACAAAGTGTGACAGAAACTTTGCCTTGGCTCCACCATGCCATCGCCTATCAGCTACAGCTTCAATGACATAATATGGCTTGTTGTCTATGACTTCCAAAATGGGGACAACCTTTACTATACTGGATCCCGGATTCCGGCAATATGGTTCCAGCAATGTGCCATTAGGCACTGGGAGGATGGTCCATCCGGCTGGTAATTGGAGTTCGTATGCTCAGGTACCCACTAGACATTCAACCACAAAGGGGCGAAATACTCAGTGGTCCAGATTCTCTATTGGGTGCTTGGTACAGATGTTCTTTCAGTTCAAAATCACGCAGTCAACTTTCACAGCCAGCTCTGAGGCTACAACTCTTACAGTAACAAAGTCTGGTGATGGTAATCTTATCTGGTTGTGCCATTTCCATTGGTATTCCTGCCTCCATTGGATCATTTCTTGAATCTCTTGCCAGGTTTCTTCCCATTCTTTAACTAATGGCTCACTACTAGGGTGTATCACATGGTTGTCAGATAACTCACCTGATCAGTTTGTCTGCAGATTAAACCTGTAATTGATTGCAAATGGTGACAACCTTGAGAATCCTAACATTGAGGTATTGTACGCATACTCTGCAAGTGGGAGTAGTAAAACCCAATCATCCAGTTTGTAGGAGCAGTTGCTACACAAGTACTGCTCCAGTGTCTCATGAACCCTCTCAGTTTGCCAATCGGTCGCAGGATGGAATGCAGTCAAAACATTTAGTTTCACTTGCAACAAGTGCATCGGACTTATTCAGAACTTGGATGTGAATCGGCCATCTGGGTGAGAGATGATTGAGGTGGGGAGTCTATAAAGCCAGCAGACTTCCTGCAGCGATATGAAGACAGGTTCCTTGATTGGTACCTCAGTGTCCAGGGGTATGTAGTGTGCCATCTTCGAAAATCGGACCACAATAACTCAGATCTTGGTATACCTTTCAGACTCTGAAAGTGCTACAATGAAGTCCATTGAGATTGCTGCCCCAGGCTGCATAGGAACATCAATAGGTTCAGGGAGACGAAACTTGTTGTGCCTGATGGACTTATTCCTTGGGCATGAATCACATGTTTGTACATGGTGTAGGATGTGCTCATCCATGTTAGGCTAAGAGATGTCCGCCCTAACCGTGGCAATAGTTTGGTAAGTCTCTAAGTATCCCGTGATATGGCAGTTATGTTCTGCCTCTATGATTGTCCATTTCAGATTCTGAGTCATGGGGATATACCACCTATCCTTGTACAGGTGTAGGCATTTTTCAGTTGTAAAAGGTCAGTGGACCTCCTTGTCACTGGCAGTCATTGCCTACCAGGTTCCAAAGTATTCCTGGTCCTGTTTTATCTCTACCCATAGTTGATCTAAAAAGGAAGACTGGAGCCAAAACCCTCAGCATACTTGCAACACCTGTAGTCGCAAGTTGTCCCATTGCTGGCTCCCAACCCACAGTGCGGCATGAAAAAATCACTGTGGCGGAAAATCACTCCACCCTTTAGGGTGGTAGTCCCTACACTACAACGAAGCATTGTGCTTCTCCTTCGACTGCCTTTCTCGGTAAACCACCTTGTAGTTAAATGGTTGCAGGAACTCCCCCCAGCAGTTCTGCCTACTGTTAAGGACCTGAGTACTATTATAGTACTCCAAATTCTTTTGATCCGTATCGATCACCAATTGGTCCATTACCAACCATAACCCATGATCCTATTCCTTGAATGCTGCCAGGATAGCCGTCATCTCCCTGTTATAGGTATTATAAGTAATCTCCACTGGGTGAAACTTCAGACTATGATATGCCACTGGATGCAATCACTCATTCTCACAGAACTGGGGGAGGACAGCATCTAATGTAAAGCAACCAGTGTCCATTTCCAGTTGGGTTGTACCTTCAGGGTCAAAATGTCAGTGGATAGGTTTGGACGTAAATGCTTCCTACAAATAGTTGAAGGCCTACCCACAAGTAGGGGCCCATTCCCATCGGATGCCCTTCATTGCCAAGTCCGTCCCAGGTTTCGCTATCTTTTTTTTTTTTTTAGCTCATATGCTTATTGCTTCAGGCGCAAAAACGTGTATGCACCTTGTGGTATGATGTACAAAAAACCTTAATTCTAATACAATAACATAAGAAACTTCTCCCTCCCCACTAATCGCATTCCTCCAAAAAGCAGGCCACACAAGCCCACCGCATCGCCCACGATGACTAATAAGCAAGTAAAGAAACCCTGCGCCTGGCACCGAGAAAACCAATCCAGCGAAACATCACATGTAGCATATAGAAAGCCTCTTCCACGTCCGCCCGCAACCACCGTCTCAAGCATCTGACAGAAAAACTAACATAACGGGTGAAGTAAAAACTAGTAAAGAAACCCTATCCCTTTGGGGAGCAGAGGGTGTTTAGAGGCGACCCCAAGGGGGTTGGCGAAGCTGAGGCCAACATGGCTCTTATGGCTGGCATTGTGGGAGGGAAGCCGGTTGCAGTAGAGTAAATATAGCCGGCGAGCCCCAGAATCAGGGTGGCCGAGGACCAGACAGGGGCATCAGGCCTGAGCTCATCGACGCCGTGGAGGTGGGCTTCGCGTTACATGGCCTTAGCTGGGCAGTGGAGAATAGCGTGGTCGAAGGTCTCGTCCTCCTCCTCACAGGAGGGGCACAATGGAGACCTGTCATGGGAAAACCAAGAAGCGTGTGCAGCAAGGTAGCTCTTTTCAGAATGCATCTGGTGAACCCTTCTAGCAAGGAAACGGGGGAGGCCCATGAAAGCGTGGGGCCTGACTGCAGGGGGGTAGAAGTGAGAGCCGACCAGGGGGGCCTGCTCTCGCCAATGCGGTAACAGCGACGCCTTGGCCTGCATCTTAAGGGAGTGATAACTAGGAGACCCGCGATCCACGTATGCCACGCGGGCCATTCGGTGCGGGAGAGCCAACGGGAGGCGGGAGGGGATCAAGTCGGCCACGGAGTGGGCGGCCCCATCTATAGGCAGGTGAACCCGATGGGAGGCAGCGTTGGAGGTGGACCAGAGGGCAGGGTGAGCATTGCCGCCCACTCCGGGAAGAAGATTTGATCTGCTGGCAAGGTGTGACTCCAGCCTGTAGCGATCCCAGGTGGGTACAGTATGGTGTAGCCTAGCGGCGGCAGGGTTGGACCTAGGCGGCGCACAAACCAGCCGAAGCCCAGCCGCCCGGCGCTTTGACTGGAGGTAGGACACCAGTGGGGATAGCGTGGCTTCGACATAAAGGGCTGCCAGAGGGGTTGAGGAAAAGCAATTGGTGGACCACCGGAGAACTCCGTGCCAAAACCTGTTAAGCTTCGTAAGCATAGAAGCAGAGGGGACGATTAGGTCAGCCCCATAGGTGAGGATGGGGAGGATGAGGCCAACCACCAGCTTACGGTTGCACCAGTGGGACATGCCCTTCCCGGCATCACTGAGGCGGCAGACCAGAACGAAGGAGGCCGGAGCCAGTGCCAGGCGCCGAACGAAGTGAGGACCAGTGTCCATTGAGGGGGTGAGCCAGTGGCCGAGCCACCTAACCAGAAGAGAGGGGGAAACAACAAGGCCGTTAAGGCAAACAGGTAAAGTACATAAGGGACTCCTGTCCCTGGGGGCATGCCGGTGAAGCAGCTCTGTCTTAGGGACCGAGAACCCAACACCAAGGCGACGCCCCACGCGTATAAGAACCAAAAAATAATACTCAAGAAGATGCATGTTAAAACGATAAGAACTAGAAGCCACGCTTACAGCAAAATGATCAACATAGGAGACCACTAAACCCCGCGGCACAGAAACATGAAGAGACGAAACATATATGACGAAAAGTAACGGGGAAACAGGCAACCCCTGCGGGGTCCCAACAGCTACCGGAGAAAACACCCCTAGTGCCCCATGGAACTCCAGACGGCACCTGCGGTCAGAAAGAAACGAGGACACCCACGACACCAGATACGCTGGGGTCTTGGCTTTCCTGAGGATAGAGGTCAAGCGGACTGCGCTGACGTTGTCGAAGCCCCCTTTAATATCCACAAACAGAGTAGAGGCCTTGAGGCCCCCGGCTTGGAAAAGCCTCACATCATGCGAGAGGGTGGCCACGGCTTCATAACACCCAAGCCCAGCAAGGGACCCACACTGGTGCAGGTTCAGAAGCATAGTCGTGTGAGTGAAGGCAGCCAAGCGCATTGCCGCAATCCTTTCCAGGATCTTTGAAACTGTCTCTAGAAGTACAATAATGCGGAAGGAAGACGGCGAGGAGTAGTCAGGCTTGCCAGGCTTATCCCAAACTACCCCGTTGGCCCTTTGCATCGAGCGAGGGTGGAATCCGTGGCGGAGGAGGGGGGAGAGCAGCTGGGGGAGGAGGGAAGGATTGATACGGTGGACCTGCTTCCACACCCCGTAGGGGATGCCATCAGGGCCCAGAGCAGATCAGGAGGAAGATCTTCTGAGAGTTGCCGAGACCTCGACCTCAGAGACTGGGGGGACTTCAACCAGCTCCGGCAGCAACCGGGAGGGGGCTGGACTGCCCAGCGGCACCGGGAAGAAGTGAGACAGGAGTTCCGAGTTTATCTTCTCCGGGGTGTCCGCCCCGGGCAGGTTGGTGAATCGGGATAGGACTCTCCCATAGGCAAATTTTTTGGCTTTCCAGACCTTCTTGGAGTCAACCCCTTTTAGGAAGCTCCTCCAATAGCCCCTTTTCGCCTTGGCAATCGCGTTAAAGTAAGTCGCTCGTGCCACTTTGACCTCAAACTGGGAGGTCTGTTGCGAACGAGCTAGTCTTGAGACGTGATGAATGAGACGACGTAGTTCTGAGAGGTCCGGGGACCACCATGGCTTGGCATAAAGGGAAGGGCGCTTCATGGGCGTCACACCCAGTGGGACAGCGGTAACAGAGGAAAGGGCCCCATCAAACCAGGACCCTAGCGATGACGAAGTAGGAATGGCAGAGGGGGCAGGGAGCCGCAGGGACCTAAGGTTCCCCGTGGCGGACTCCCAGTCTGTAGCCTTCCACTTGAGCCGGGGGGAGGGGGAGAATGGGTGACCGGGACAAAGTCCATCGAAATGGGAACATGATCCGACCCTGTAGAGGGTAAAGGCGTATTCCACCTAGAAAAGAATGGAAGCAACAAATCATTGGCAAACACAAGGTCCAACACGGACGGGTGGTCGTCCTGCCGGAAGGGGAACCTGGTAAAAAGACCAGGAGTGTTCAGGAGGGTAAACTGCTGTCGTGACGCCATAGAAAAATAAGGAGAAGACACTGCAAGTTCTGGTCGGGATGTGACCCTCATAGGGTCAGACAAAGGATAGTAGAGGTTAAAATCTCCCAAGGTGAGAACAGGAAAGTCATGTTGAGGGAACAGGTCCCCCGGAGAAACAGTACAGGTCAAGTGATCAGGGGTAGGGATAGCATAGGAGTTATACACACGAAAGACCCGGTGCTGAGAGCTGAAGACCCCTTCCAAAGAGCAGAAGTCTACTGCCATCTGGTCGCCGTGGTCAAAAAATAAAGGAAGAACTGACAAAAACGACAACTGGCGGTCAGACACGTAGACTGCTACCCGGGCCTTATACAAAGATAAAGCAGGAGGAAAAAACCCTTTGTAGGAGACCGCAGTGGGAGGGGCATCCTTCCACAGCAGAACATCCTGAAGGGCAACGATAAGCGGGGAATTGTGAACAGAGGCAAAGAAAGAAAACAAAGTATGAAAGACATAAATGCTACTGAGGCAATTATGCTGAACAAAGGAGAAGACAGGCACAGGGGTGACAGTAGGAGAAGACAAGCGTGGTGAAGCATCCGGGTCTGGGGGAGCAGGTTGTGACTCCATTAACCAACAATGTTGACGTCATCGGAAGCTGGCGCCTGCGCCCAGTCAGAAGCTGGGGGACGGGGGAATTGAGGGCCTTGGGGAAAAAGCGAGCGCTGGGGCATCGGTGCAGTAAAGAGGCGCGGGGCATCAGGAAGCTTATTCTGAGCATCCAGGGCGGCTTGAATCCCACTCCTCGTGGCGGGTGGCAGCTGAGGGGAGGGAGCCCAGTGAATGGTCGATGCCACGACGGAGGTGGGGCAGGTCTGACACGAGGGGGTACGAGGGGCAGAGGTGCCGCTAGGGCATCCGGGGGATTGCGGTCATGCGTGGCCCGCAGCTCTTCGCAGATGGCCACCCATGAAGGGCATTGCGGGGAGGTGGCAGGGTGTGCTCCGTCACAGTTAACGCAGCGGGACCGAGTAGCAACACAGGAGTCAGCGACAATCTTGACATTTCCTTGCTTCGGGCAGGAGGCATTCATGCAGCGGTGTGCCGACGGTACATGGTCATTGGCGCACATTGAGCAGGAAGAGGCAGGTACTTTACAGAGCAGGATGGAGTGGCCAAAGCTGAAGCACTTCCTGCACTGTGTGTCGCAAGAGGCGGTATGAGCGGGGTGAACTTCATGAGAACGGTTGAAGAGATGAATCCTGTCACTAAAGTGGGGGAGGTCAGCCGGGTCGACCGCTACCACCACCGAGGTCGATGTCTTAGGGTTCCTGACCTCCGCACTGGGCTGGAGGAAATGGGCCACATAGACAGGGGCACCGATAGCATTGTCTATCGACTCCCGGAGTTGTTCGAAAAGGCCCTCCTGGTCCGGTGGGAGCATGTAGAGAGGCAGGTTGTGGATAAGGAGATCTGTATGGATGGGAGCAGTGCGAAAGGGGAGCCATGGATTCTCACCCACAGTTGAAGACTGGTTGAGCTTGTGGCCCAGGGCCACGAAGTAGGGAGCATAGACCGAGGACGGAGTCCCAGGGGGGGCAGTAAGCATGACAGCCCGGTTGGCATTCACCATCGCTGCTAGGGATAGAGGGTGTGGGCAACCCGCTTGCCGGAGCACTCGCGCCATTATGTTGGGTAGCGTGGCTGCTAGGCGTGTCTGGTCGGGAACTGCGGCTGGATTTGTTCTACGGGCAAAGAAATGACACTCAGCTGCGGGGAGCGGGGGAGGGCCCTTAGGCAGGACAGGCCTGGGGGCAGCTGCCACCTGGCCTGCTGACGCCTTGCCCTTTCTCCCCTTCCTGGACGGTGAGCCAGCCACCTCGGCCCAGCTTCCTCCTGCCAGCCCAGGTGCGACCTGAGTCGGTGAAGCTATAATGGCATACCTCAGGGGGGGCCCGCTGGCAAAATATTGGGAGAAGGGAACGGGGTAGCGGTCACAGGTGAGTGAGGCTTCACCTCCTTTCGGATTGATGGAGATGTAGTACACGCTACACTCATGAGACACGGGGTTCTTGCGGGAGTATTCCTCGGGGTTCCCATACCATTTCATGTTGACGCACACAGGGAAATCAGGTGCTGGGATGGTGCGGGGGCTTAGCCGCGGCTGGAGGGCTTTCTTGGCAGGGGCTGGTTGGGCTGCCTTTTTCGGGGCAGGGAGGCTTCGCAGAACGGGAGGATGGGAGGCCAGGGAACTGATCTGCGAGGACAAGTCCTTGATGGCAGCCAGGATAGAGGGGTTGGTGGCTGGAGCGAGGGGCGGTGCAGCTGGAGTAGGAAGCAAATCAAGTTTGGTTGACAAATTCTCTACCTGGTGGCCGAGGGTGGCCACCATGCCAACTAGGTGGGATATGAGGGGGGCGAGGGTCAGGACATCGATGGACTGGGTACTTAGGTCCTCCTGTTTGAAGGACGGGGAGAAGACAGCAGGGTGAGAGGCTGGGCTGAGACCAAGCAAATCCGTAGCCGCACGCAAAAGGTTCATGCACGCTTGGTCCCCATTCGGGACCGGTGAGGAAGTTCAGCCAGTGGGGTTGCTCCTCATACTGGCCCGACTCGAGACGGTTTGCAGGGGGCCCCCAGAGGGGGGGTGAATGTTCGGGGCCTGTTCTGACATGGCAAAACCCGGTGATGAGATGGAGGGGGGCTGTGTGCCTGAAGCCTGAAGCGTAAGTGACAGAGAAACCTTCGTGTGTCAAGACGGTTGCCATGCAAAACCTGGAGTTTTGCACAGCCGAAAGCGGTAATGTTTTCAAGCGAGAGGAAAGTAGCCGGCGTGGAGCATGCAGGTTTCACTATTTCACAGAAACCCTCTATGAAGCGATGATAGAAGTTTGCAAAACCTATAAAGCTTTGAACATTAACAACGGATGCCAGAGCTGCCTAATCTTTCATTGTTTTTAACTTCTGCGACAGCATAGAGAACCGTATATTGGAGACCTTGTATCCGCGGAATATAATATCCTATTGGTGGAAACTGGACTTTTTTATGCTTATGCACAGTCTTGCTTTGCGCAGTTCCTCTATCACGTACCTCACAAGTACCACATGTTCCTCCATGGTCTCAGAGTAGATCAGGTTGTTATCCATGTATGCAACGACTTCTTTATCCAAGATATGACAAAAGACGTCACTTATCATGCTCAGGAGAGTTGCCGGGGCATTACACAACCCAAATGGCAGGACCATGTATTCATACGGTCAATATCTACACTGGAAGGCCATGTTCCATTTCTTACCTTCTGCTATCCTCAGAGGCTAGTAGCTGTCCTTCAGGTCCAACTTGGTGAACACAACAGCCTTCTCTAATCTGTTATGCAGTTCTTTCATCAGTGGCAAAGGGTGTTTAGTTTCAACTGTGGTCTTATTCAGCCTGGGGGAATCGATTACCAGTCTTAATATATTACCTGGCTTTGGCATGAAGAGGAGAGAGGCTGCTGCACGGGAACTGGACCACGACAGCTTTCCAGTTTACAACATCTCGTTGGGATATTCGCGGAGTCTGTAACGTGTTCGGGCCAGGCCCTGGTCACGTGGTGGTACAATAGGAGTAGACGGCTTCATGATCAACAAGAAGTGAGCGCTGCTTGCTAAAGGAGGCTTCGAATAGGGTGTAATAGGAGATTAGAAAGCAACTGTTCAACCAAGTATATTAAGAATACTGGCAGTCGAAGTCTGCTTTTTCTATCGCGGAAATCAGCAGTCATTAAATACTACATATTGCTTATCTCTAGTATGAGCGATATTACAAAACAAGATGTGTATCAACCGATAGCACACGAAACAATTCCAGTATCAAACGATACCAGGAAACCAAACATAAAACAATGTCTGTACCAACCGATAGCACACGAAACAATGCAAGTATCAAACGATACCGTGAAACCAAACATAAAACAATGTATGTATCAACTGATAGTACGGGAAACAATACAAGTATCAAACGATACCGTGAAACCAAACATAAGACAATGTGTGTATTAACCGATAGCACACAAAACAATACAAGTATCAACCAACAGCGTGACACCAAACATAAAACCATATGTGTATCCGTACTGGTTACACTTCCAAAATAAAATAACAATTTCACCAAATAAAACAACCTAATGAAATCCTAATAGGCGATAAATCCACTATTCTGCTGAAAGTCCGCTGAGGACCCATCCTCCTCGTCATTGCTATCCTGCAACAATCTCATGTCGTCCTGCAATATCCATTCCGCCCCCTTGAACCATCTCTCCAAACACTCCCCACATGGCGCTCCACGCAGAAATCAACTCAACTCCCAGTAGTGTGGTAGGTTCACAAGGTTCCATACTATCCGGTCCTCCCATTCCTCTTTCTCGACATCGCTTTGTCCGCACTCCTCACAGTGATCAATGTAAAATATTTTCCAGTATGCGCTTAGTGGGATGATCTCTCGGTATAGTAGGAATCCCAAAATGAGGTATGGTCACTTTATACGGACTTCTTCATAGTTTGACATTTTGTTTCTTTCGTGTAAGGATAAGGTTTATAAGAGGGTAAGGGTTTGGAGGTCTGGTAGTGTGGTCCGTTTCCTTCAGTGGTTAGAGGGATGGTGGGTGGTATTTATGCTTCGGTGGTGACCACGCTTAGGTGTTGGCCTTGCTTAGGTGTCGGCCTCGCTTAGATTTTCAGGGGAAGGAGGGTGCTGCTTAATTTCGGTTTCTTTCATCTCCACGCAACTATCACATTTTTCTGTGCTCATGTAGCACCCGCTACCAAACCGGAAACCATCTTACGGTGTTCCTCCCCACATTTGTCCCGTCGATTCGGTTGTTATTTCTAAGCATTTGTGGCAGATATGTATGAATAATCGCTGTGTAAGGTATCATCTAGGGATAATATCACGGTTCACCAACAGTCCCATTAGCTGATGGCGCAGTCTCCAAGGCACTTGCACATAGTTTGACATCGTAAGGCTGTTGGATGGTATGTTTTTTCCTCTTGCTATTGCCAGTACTCAGCCTAGGCCAGCCGTGCTAGGTATGCTGCTTCATCTTCCATTACCCGATTTTCACCTTCGCTGCTTTCAAAATCGCTCCCAAAGTGGGCTGACCAGAATTTATCCTGTATACCTTGGTCTGTGTCCGGGCGCATGTGTTGGATTTCTGGTAGGGTTGGGCTCCACGCCACCCTTACATGGTTTATCGTAGGGGGTAACTCGGCCTCCGGCTTGTGGTCTTCCCACCATTGATGAACCAATTCCACAGCATCTTCCACTCCTTCAAGGGGCACCCAGCTATTCTCTGTTTCCGGGTATCCCACCCATTTTACTAGGAATTGGTCACGGTCATATCGTCTTCTATGCTCTCGTATCATTTCCACTTCCCATTCCTGCTTTTCATTAACGAGGATCGGCAGTGGTTTTGCGTGGCTCCTCCCAGGAAAGCAGATATCCTCGTTAGGGAGGTATCTTTTCACAGTGGATGCGTGGAATGTCACTTCACAGTTTCTGTACATTCTACCATCCATTTCTACCGTGTAATTTTGTATATGCTTATCGTATCCGATTACCTTGAATGGTCCATGCCAGCGCGATTGTAATTTTTTGCTACATCCCGACTCCCTTGTAAATAGACTTCTGTATACCAGTAACAGATTACCCTTTCATATCGGTGTATGGTGTATGTGTCATTTTGCTGCCGTTCTCCTGCTTCTAAATCGTGCCAATTTAATCGCATTGAATGCCATGTTTCGGATTGCTTGGTGCCTGTTTAACAATTCGTCGGCAGCTGGTACTGCAGCGTTCTTAAAGTTCGCTAGGGGAAGTAGTAGGTAATTCTTTCCAAAAATAGCCTTATATGGTGACATACCGAGAGTTTCTGACCATCCTGCATTCAGGTATGCTACTGTCCCTGGTATGGCATCAAACCAATTGTTTTGTCTTGTGTTGACTAGGTTTCGGAGAGCTGTCTTCAATTCTGGAATTTTTCTTTTGACTGGTCCCTTTGTTCCATAATGGCCTGGTGCCGCCTTGATATGCTCAATGCCTAACGATCGACACTGTTGTCTCCACACAGGTGACTCAAATCGTGGGTCCGCATCGCTTACTAGAGATGTTGGGTAGCCATGGGGTGTAAACATTTTGTTGTGTAGAAGTTCCCAGGTTGTTATTGCTGTTACTTGCTTAGTTGTAGGTATAAGCCACGTGAATCCCAAAAACCTATCTATTGCAACCCGGATTGTGTTGTATCCCCAGGAATTGTGGAAGGGTCCCGCAAAGTCAATGTCTATTGATTCGAAGATTTCCGACAGCAGTGTAATTGTCTGATCCTTCCCTTCTGCCAATTTTGTAGGCTCTATATTTATCTGGCATGTGTGGTATTGGGTTATAGATGCGCTAAAGTCCTTCCGCATTCTAGGCCAAAATAGGTACTCAGTTGCGTACCGTAGGTTTCGTTCAACACTGTGGTGGCCTTTATTGTGCATGTCGCTAAAGACAAATTCTCTTAACGTCGTATTTCCGAATGCAGGGCATTTTGGGATATACAGGCAGTCTTCCCCATATCTGGTTTTTGCATAGAGCATTCCGTTTGCAACCTTGTAGGAGGATTATTCTCCTCTGTAGTCCATACTCTTATTAACCTTTTTCTAAATTGGCACTTTGCGGTATGCTGCTATCTGGTGTGCTCAGAACGTTCCGATGATTTCCATGACCGTTTGTAAGGTGTCGCGTTTAGCTTCCATCTCGCTTCCTCTTGTTGTCTCAGGTAGGTCTTCCTCCTCTTTGTCTTGGAAGGCATCGTATAGTGCGCGCCGATATTCTGGCATCGTCGGCGGCATTACAGAGATTATTGTCTCATTGTTGTGGCTTTCTCGCCATTCCACTCATCTAATCAGTGGTAGTCTCTGGGTCCTGACATTCGGAATGCTGTTATTGTCTCGATCGCAAGGTTCTCTATTGGTTCTGGCTCTGGCATTTGGAATGCTGGGGCTTCCGGGTTTAGCAGTGGCGGAATTGCATAAGATCTGGGCATTGGCTGAGCAAGGGTGGACGCCCCTTCTCCAGCACTGGTTGGTCTTCTGCCGATCGTTGGTTGCCATTCCCAGTCATTGATTTCGGGGGACTCCGGAGGGCTCGGGTCGATTTCTGTACTTGGGGGGCTTGGTCTTTCACTAAGCGGGTAAGGGGTTGATTTTCCCCCTCGTCTAGGGTCGTTGTTTGCGGATTTGATCTCAGTTTAATGTTTCGGGTAATGGTCCACACAACAGTGTGAGTAGTGTAACGCGCTATGTGGGAGTTCTTCTGGTGGCGTACTTCGCAGGGTACACTGGTCACCCCAATCGTTTCCTGCAGTGATTGTGCAGGGGCTTTCGGGGGGTACAGGGGCCTCATTGGGGTACTCAGTATAGCAGAATGGAGGGGAAGTAGGGGAGAACCTATGCACGGGCTCTATTGTGTTTGATTCTTGCTCCTAGACTGTGTTATCTGAGATGTCATGTGATTCCTTTGCATAATCGTGGACAAAGACTGGGTTCAAGTCTGATTCTCCCTCGTATACCTGGGAAAGGGCATCAGATAAATGGTTCATGCTTCCTGGTGTGTAGACTATTTCCGCGTCGCATTTTCCCAAGGCACTTAGCCATCTCACTTGCTTTCTGCTTGGGTTCTTTGCCATTCATAGGTGTGTTAAGGGTTAGTGGGCTGTAACTATTGTAAAGGAATTTCCTATTAGTATGTTGTGGAACCAATTATGCGCTTCCACTATTGCTAAGGCCTCTTTATCGATGGTCCCATAGTTCATCTGAGCGTTGGTGAACTTCCGGCCATGTAACGCAGCTCGTTGCGCCATCTTATAAGTGGGTCCCTGTCCCACCCATGCTCCAACTCCTAAATCTGCGGTGTCCGTAACTAGTTAAATCGGTTTCTCGCTTCGTATGTCTATTGGTCGCATGACTTGGTGATCGATAATTCGCTTTCAGACCATATCGAAAGTGGCCTGGTGGGTCGTTGTCCATACGAATTTGGCGTTTCCCATTAAGTCGGTTAACGGTGCTGTCCACATTGCATGCTGCGGGGGAAACTGGGCCACATAATTTACTATTCCCTGGAATCGTTGCAATTTCTTCTTGTTTTTTGCTGTCTCCCATCCTGCAATAGATGATATTTTCTGGCGTGAGGCATGGATTCCCTCGTTGTCCACTATGTGTCCTAATACTTCCCGCTTATCCGCAAATAGTACTGACTTCCTTTTGCTCGCATAGAATTTTGCTTTCCTGAGTCGATCACATACTCGGCGTATGTGTTTCTCGTATTCGGCTGATGTGTCAGGAAATATGCGAATATCATCAATGTATAACTATACAAAATGATGTGAACATTCGCTTAGGAGGTCCTCCATTATCCGCATAAATATTGCGGGTGCATTCACGCCTCCTTGTAGCCTGACTTTGCTCACAAATCCTCTGAATGGGGTTTTGAATGAGTTGAACTTAACACTGTCCTTGTCCACATATGTTTGGAAATATGTGTCGCTTAGGTCGTGTATGTTGCTTGATTTCGTGGCTCGGTTGGGTCTTTTAGCTGAATGTGGTGGCTAATCTTACGAACAGGGGGTAGTGTTTCAGGGACCTGGTCCGCGAATACATCCTTGTATTCCTCCAACAATGCTGTCGTGTTGCTGTCGGACACAGCGGCTTGGAATTCCCCACTTGTTGGTTTGCATCGCACAGGAAGTTTGTCATCGCGAAATTCCACTGCTGTATCCCCACACCTGATAAGGGCATTATGTCTTTTCAGGAATGGCATTCCAATCAGGGCGTTGTACTTTGCCATGTTGCCTACCAACATCTCCTGATTTGTCCATTTCTTTTTCCCGATTCATATGGTCAGCCCACATTTCTTTTGGCTTGAACAGCGGGCTCCTTTCATCGCCATATTGACTGTTATTGGTTGGGGTAGAGGCTGCGTAGGGATGCCATGGGTAGAGATAAAGGTGGCGCTAATTATGCCACCGCCGATTGTTCCCGTGTTGAATAGTACCTTTGCTGGGTGGCCTTCGATGTGAATGGTTCCTTCAAGAGCATCACGGGGGCTGATTGCCAGTGTTGGTTGCGTTCGGAGACTTTCCATTTCCACTGAGTTAATTTCCACTTCGTCATATTCAGTTTTTTCCATGTGGTTCGTGCTGGCCGCTCGCTTAGCAGCCTTTTCGTTTCCCTTTTTGGCATAGCAGTCCTTTGCGTAGTGCCCCTTTTTCCCGTATTCGAAACAGGTGCCTTCCTCCAGTCGTTTCTGCTTCTTGTCCTTCTTGTTCTTTGAACCTGTGCGGTATGGTTTATCCTTTTTTGTATTATCCCGCGATGATGACTCTTTGCTGTTCTTTAGCTGTGGTATGTGGGTTCGGGAAAGCCCTGTTTCATACAGGATAGCGTCATTCCGTTCGGCCCCCTTGACCAACATTTCAAAGGAATCACCCTCCACCTCCATGGGTTCTACCTCCGGGCGTAGTCTGGGATGCATTGCCTCATACAATTTTTGTCACAGTGTATGCAGAGACACCGTCCTGGTAGGCAATCTTCCATGATACATTAAGAGACCCGTCGCGACCAAGGTTATTCTGTCTGTTTTGCCATTTCGTACTGGCTGGATATCCTGGACCTTTTTGTATAGTTCTTCCATGTTTTGGAAGGATTGGAATCTTGCTCTCAAGTATTTTATCCAGGTCGTTCCCCAGATCTTTCTCCCACTCTCATAGTGGTTCATTGCTCGGTGGTATGCTCCCTCTGCGTTTCCGGTACAGAAGCTTCCAAGGTACGCTTCACTTCCTTCCTTCGTTTTGTCCACTCCACGCAGGGCTAGGTATTGAGAAGTTGTTATTAGCCATCGGTCCAATCCCTGGGGTTTCAAGTCGTTCTTTTCGGCCCAGAACGAGGGTGGCACTGGAAGTTTAATTTTAGGTCCTTATCGCCCGGCCTGGCGGATTCATCTTTGGACATATTGTGTTCAGGGTCTTCGTTGCTCGAGCTGTCATCTGACGAGCTTGCAGGGGAGTCGCTGGGGCATTTGTCTGGTGGCTGCCTTACTACTGAGTGATCTGGTGCTTCTTCGTCGTCGTCTTGCTTCCGAGGTGTCCCGACAGGTATGCTTTCTTCCTTTGGTTGTTCCGAGGCTCCCTTTCCTTTACTGGGACTGGGGAGAAATAGCCCAGCAAGGCTGGTTGCTGCCTTTGCTAATTCGTCAGTCGATTGGCTAAAGGTCTGCTTGGCCAAGTCTCGTGCTAGTTGTCTTTCTGCTTCGTCAAGCGAGAAATCGCTCTTTGGCCCTTTCAGTTTCTTCGGTTGCCTTCTCTCGGTAAGGCCTTCTCGTGGGACATGCCGCCTGGTACGATTCTGCAGTGACTCAATCCTGTCGTGTTGGCGGAGCTCAACTTTCCCTGCTTCTACCACTCTCTGATGCTAGCTTCGCTGTTGGAGTTTTGTAGGTTGATCTGACCAGGTCCCTGCAGGTTTCTTAACCACTTGCCGCGGTTAAAAAAAGGGAACGTGTTTGGGCCTGGCCCTAGTCACATGGCAGTACGATAGTATCAGATAGCTTCTCGATCAACAAGAAGCGAGCAGTGCTTGGTAAATGAGGCTTCGAATGGGGTGTAACATGAGATCAAAAAGCAACCATTCAACCAAGGATATTAACAGTACTGGCAGTCGAAGTCTGCTGTTTCCATCACGGAAATTATTAGCCTGTAAATACGGCATATTGCTTATCTCCAGCATGAGCAATATTGCAAAACAATATGTGTACCAACCGATAGCATGCGAAACCATTCAAGTATCAAATGATACCGTAAAACCAAACATAAAACAAGGTGTGGATCCACCGATAGCATACGAAACGATACAAGTATCAAACGATACAGTGAAACCAAACATAAAACAGTCTGTGTATCAACCGATAGCACACGAAACAATACAAGTATCAACCGATACCGTGAAACCAAACTTAAAACAATATCTGTATCCATACCGGTTACCGAGTCTCTTAAGCTTCTTTCTCCATAACCAATAGATGGGTCTGAATAGAGGTGGAGTTCTGGGCAGTAACGCGATTGTATGATCATGTTGCAAGTATTCAGGGAAGCCCTGAATCAGCTGTTGACTGAATATATCCCCACAGTCCTTATACTGGTGGAGTAGCACAATCGGAATGTTGCCAACTTCCTTGGCGGAGTATTGTACACTTCCCATCAGGTACACATTATTAGTATAACGGGGGCTCCCCTAGAAAGATGGATCCTAAGGCTGCAACCACACTGAACAACTACAAACTTATTGCCAAATGGTTCTACAATATAAGAGTAAAGTAAGGGGTAAAACCTAATATCATTAAGCCTGATGCTTGACTCAATTAAGGTCTCGAGAGGATTGATTGTGGGAGTAGGACGGTTCTTGCATAGACTTTCAGGTAGTTTTATCTTATACCAGAAACGTTCCCATCAGTTTACCTCAACTATTGGAGCATACCCTTCTCCGATAAGGGTGGTCCGACACATCCCCTGGCACCCCCTTTGGGCATGCATGTGTGGACAAACCCTAGTCAGCTTCCAACTTATGCAGTTATCGTTTCTGCGGTACATTCCCATTTTGCCCGCCGTAGTGAAAACTCCTTCGGATTGGTGTCTTGCCAGTGGCTAACAGTGAAGACCCGTGATGAACTGGACTATCTATGACACCCTTCCCCTATGCATTGATCTCTACTTGCCTCCGGAAGCTACTGTGAGCAGTTTACCTATCTACTATTGACGTGGCGCAGGCTTCTGGTGTCTTCCGCGAGATACAGTAGTCCTGGAGTGATCCAATGGGCACTACCCACGACCACTTCCCTGGATCTACCTTATCTGGAGTAGGAATCATGCTTTCAGTGCCTCTGCACTTCCCTTTAAGAGCCTATCGCGTTGGGGACACTTTCGGGCTTGGTAGGTGTAAAACCTTCCCAGTCGCCCCGGTACCACACGGGACTACCTTCGCGATCCTCACAGTTAACACCTGATAACTCCGCCAGTCTTGGTCAATTTTACTTCGAATAATTTGGGGGAGGTGCTTCACCTTCCACCCTATGCCCTCTTGTATTGTAATGACCCAGCATACGTGAGCTATGGCAGCCGGAACCTACACCCATACAGGTAGCTCGGAGGCGAACTGGTAGGAACCGGCAGACAAGTGAGTACTTGACCTACGGAGACCCGATGGCCCGGGCTCCGAGATGAGCAGACTTAGTGGACACAAGTATTTAGGTACATGGCTACGCCCAAGGTTGGTGTCAGCGTACTTAGGGACCTATGAAGGGCCAATACACAGCTAGGCTGGGTAACTAGAGAAAGGCCGAGTGTGTCTATCCCCGGAAGTGGGATAGACAGGGTAACAGGAGAAAATCCACTTGTCCACCGGACAAGATTACCCTACCCTCAGAACAGGGTTACCCTGCCTTGAGGCTTGGATTACCCTGTTCAAGGACCTGAGTTACCCTACCTGCCAATACGAAGTCCCTCGGGGAGTTTGGGAAAAATGACTGGAATGTTTGTCACACGAAGCCATGCATAATACTGGAATCTGGGGTTCCGGGAGATGCTATTGGGCGAGCTACGCAGCTACGGAGAAGCTGTAAATTGAAGACATTATTCCTATCATGCCCCTCCGGCCCCGCCTTGAGGCCCGGACGTCATGGGCAAACGGTTGTGTAGTTGTGTGCAGTCTACCAAAGGAGGATCTTTGGAGACCCGCTTGCAACACCGTATACGTTGCTGCCGTCCGGTCGACCGTAAGCTGTTCGCAGGATATATAAGGGGGCATAGGGTGGAAGGTGGAGTACCTCCTCCAAGTTGTTCGGAGTAAAACGGACCAAAACTGACGGAGTTAACGGGAGTTAACCGTGGGGGTCCCGAAGGTAGTCCCGGGTGGTGCCGGGACGACTGGGAACGTTTTGCACCTACCACGCCCAAGGATGTCCCCAACGCCATAGGCTCTGAGAGGGAAGTGCAGAGACACTAAAAGCATGATTCCTACCGCAGGTAAGGTGTATCCGAGGTAGTGGTCATGGGTAGCGCCCATTGGATCACTCCTGGACCACCGTACCCTGCGGAAGACACCGGAAGCCCGAGACTCGTAAATAGTAGATAGATAAACCGCTCACGGTAGCTTCCGGCGTCAAGAAGAAATCAACGCGCATGGGAAGGGTGTCATAGATAGTCTAGTTCAGCAAGGGGTCTTGACAGTTAGCCACTGGCAAGTCCCCGATGCGCAGAGGTTTTCACTCCGGCGGGCAGAATGGAAATGCGCCGCAGAAACGATATGCACATATGGTGAACGCCGACTAGAGCGGGTCGACACATACATGCCCGAAGGGGGTGTCAGGAGACGTGTCGGACCGCCCTTAGCGGAGAAGGGTGTGCTCGAATAGTTGGAGTAAACTGATGGGGGAGTTTCTGGCATAAGATAAAACTACCTGAAAGTCTATGCGAGAACTCTCCTACTCCAACAATCAATCCTCTCGAGACCTTAATTGAGTGAAGCGTCAGGCTTAACGATATTAAGTTTTACCGTCTACTTTACTCTTACATCTGTGTGAACTTTTGGCGATAAGTTTGAAGTTGTTTGGTGCGGTCGCAACCTTGGGATCCATCTTCCTAGGGGTGCCCCCGTTACAGTATATCGTTAAGCGAGCTCCTCGCTTAACTCCTCTCCTGATTAATTGTTTTTCGACCTTCGGCACTGACCTTGCGTGAATACTGGTAACCTTGTCTCGAACAAGTAGCCCAGGGTGGAAAGCGCAATGGCTAGTATCGAACGTCGACCTAGAATGGAATCCAACTCGGATTCAGACCTTGACCTTGACGAGAACTCCGCCAACACATTTCGTGCTTCGGTGTTCGCGGACGTCCGCGGTATTGAATGGGACGGTCACCAATTGCTCCTGGAGGCCGCCCCTATTCAACTACCTGATGAATGTGTTGATCTTATGATTACAGACCCTCGCGCTGCGGCGCTTTCGTTCTTCCAAGACGCCGCCCTCGTCCACAACATGCTCCCTCCTCCACCGCAAGGAGTACCCTTTAGCGAGTTCTCCCGCGAGTTCGTCGAACCTTACATCGTCCGGGAGGTATCCAAGTCGATTGAGGATGCGAAGCGGGAACTGAAGAACTGGAATGCCCAGCAGCAGCAGGTGTTCCGTAAACAGATTACTACGGCAGCGGTGGAATGGATGAAGGTACAGCAGGAGGCATACCTGCGAATGTTAAGAGACCAGAAGGCATTGAAGGATCGTATGGCAGCGCTGGAAAGGGCCTTCGCGGGAGGTTATAGTATTGATGCTGAGAATGACGTACTGATGATAGAGGCGGCGCCCCCACTCCCACTTGTCCACACGAAGCTGGAGAACTTCGGGATGGAACTGGCTATGAGAGCCCGGGATGAACAGTGGAGGGCGTACCTAAGCCCCGTGGGCATACGGATGTTGGAAAGCCTCAAGGGGGAAGGATACAGTTATACCTCGTCCTTCACAAGAGCATCAACAGGCTCGCTGTCTGTCCCCTCCTCGATCGCCCGCAGTCGTTCAGGAAGTCCGGCGATTGGACCAACCGATGGGCGTCGGGTTAAGAAAAGGACGTCCAAGCCAAAGGGTATCACAGCACCAGATACACCTGACCCTACTCCTCGGCCGACCCCCGCTCCCATTAACCCCCCTGCAACACCGTCGGTTGCAACTCCCGTACCTCCTATTGCTGCCCCAAGACCCACACCTTTACCAGTTTCATTGCCCCCTCCTGATACCTTCCCTGTCGCAGCTTTCCCGCCAACAGTATCGGCTACCCCAGGGTACCGACCGCTGCGTGCGGCTTCACCTGGATTCTTTGAACAGGTCAGGCGCCAGGAAGAGCGAGCACCCATGGCTCCATCACGAGGGACTCCGATCCCCGGACCTGGGACACCCGCTCGTTCCGTTCCTTGGGCACCCGTGATTCCTTCTGCCCCCTCAAAACCAACTCTTCCCTCCATCCTCCCCACGATCACTAGTGGTGAGTCGGACAGCCAAGACGAGTACTGTCTGTCGGGCTGCAAATCGGAAGAAACCCGTATGGGGTGGATTCATTACCACACGTACGGGTGCAGGAAGGGACCACGGACCCCGGTAAGGCACCGAAGAAGACAGAAGGAGGGAGACGGACGACCAACATGTGGGTACTGTGGGTCATGGAGACACGCGGGGCCCCCAATGCAACCTTTGAGTTGTCCAGAGCTTCAGTCGTTTCTGGCGATGACTCAGGCGGCTCCGAACCCAACTCCTGAGAGTGGGCAACGACCTGTTCCACCACCGGCATCAGTACCATCAGGGGCTAACCCCCCCGAGGATGGGAATCAGGATGGCCAGGAGGAAAGGTTTGATGGGTATGATAGACCCCGCGAGACCCCAGGTGGAAATACCGGGGGTAGTGGAGGTGGAAATGGACCACCTGTCGGTGGTACTACGGGAGCAGGTGGAGATCCTGGGGACTCTGACCATGATAGCTCGGATGATGATGATGCCGATTCTCTCCCCGACTTGACCCCTTTTCTCGGCGCTCGCAAGGATGACTGGAGCGACGAGAAGAAACGACGGTGGGACCGCCGTGCTAAGAAGCTGTCAAGGGAACTACGGACTAGGGCGGCTGCACGACCATCATCTAGACAACGGCAGAAGAAGCCGGAAAAGCTGAGCGGCATTCCGGCGTTTAAGGGAAAGGTCACCGAACTCGCCAGCTTCTTGACGCTGGTAGAGGTTAAGTTCGAGTACTTTGCTGGGTGCAGGTTGACCGATATGGACAAGGTAAACCTGGTGATCCCCCTTCTAGAAGATACTGCCCGAACATGGTATCTTGGGCTGCACTCCCACATCAATAAGGAGGCAGCCAAGCGTACCGGAGTTCCAGTTAATAACAGTAACCCGTTAAGAACGTGGAAAGGATTCCGGGAACGGCTTGAACGGAGTTTCGGCGGTGACCAAGCGGAACGAGACCGATCCCTCCTTGAGTGGCGAGACCTAGTGATGAAGCCACATCACATCGATGAGTACCTGGACAAGATAATTGACTATATGTATAAGCTTAGCTATACAGACCCTGTGCAGGTACGAGATAAGGTACGGTCGGGCATTACTCAAGAAGTGAGGAACGCGTGGGCACTGAAGGAGCCCCATCCCACCGACTTGAACGACTACCTTGATCTTCTTCGGAAGGTTGGACACACACTGGAAGACAACACCCGGTTCAGCAACCGAGTTATCCACCCTGTCCAACGGTCTCAACCAACGGACAAGAAGGAGGATAGGTCCTCAACTTCCGGAAGGTTTAAAAAGAAGGATAAAGGTTCGGGCAGACAGAACCAGCGGTCTGCCAAACCTACTAATTTCAATGCGGGGAAACAGGCAAAGCCGGGGACTTCTGAGTATGCCCTGGCGCATAAGGAAATCCCGTCGACTTTGACCGAACGTCGGAGAAAGCACAACCAGTGCACCAAGTGTGGACAAACGGGTCACTTTTGGAGAAAGTGCACCGCGACGTCCCCAGTCGTTAGTTCGTCCAAACAGGCTCGTGGGTTGAAACGGTCAGCCCCGGTAAGCGAGCCCTCAGGTACGGACAAGCGACTAAAGCGCATTGAAGCGCCACCTCCGGCTACCTCGTCAAAGATACTTGAAGTCCGACAGGCATCACCTCAGATTATGGAGGTTGATACTGACGGCTCAGAATAGGTAAGACCCCATTCTGTGAAAGGTATAACCTTAATAACCTGTATCCATAGACCCCTGCGGGAGGGATGGAAAGGAGCCCCGGAAGTGGCTTCTGGGATGGGTAAGTACCCCTCTACTGCATGAACGACCCTGATGCTGACTACACCCAGGTGGTGTGGGCAGATAGATGTTGAGGGCCGTGTGCGGTGGACAGGGTGATCTCTCCTTTGTGGGTTTTCAGGTTATTTCCTTTGTTCTAGTTATTTGTATTTCTTTCAGGATTTCTTTACTGGGACGGACAAGTCATAGGGTATTATTTTCGGTTGAGGCTGGGAGAGATCTCGCTCGCGGAGACGCTCGACATTGGGGAAGCAAGGTTGCTTCGCTTGGAACCGGTCCAACAGCGGACTTCTACCCACCTCGGGAAAATTTGTTATGTTTAGTACAAGCGGGATTAGTTCAGGCTGGACTTGATTGAATAAATGATACTATGATCAAGTTTACCTGAGGAGGGTTTAGTACCCGAAATCATGCTGGCGTGATAGTAAACACCCTAGCTATTGATAAAACGATTCCCAATCCCTTAACGTTTACCGACCCGTTGTGGCCGCTCTTGTGTCGAAAGGCAAGAGATCAGAATTAGTAAGCCAAGATGACTAAGTCCCTAAGACAAGTGAAGAGGCAGAAGCGTGATAACTTGCCTCGCCATACCAAGTCTATCCACCTGAGGGTAAGGCTAGACTGGAAGATTGGAGCTAGACAGGTAAGCGCTGAGGCGCTCCTGCTACTCGACAGTGGAGCTACTGGGCCAGTGCTTAGTAGCCGATGGGTTAAACAAACGCAGGCACCATGTGTCCGACGAAAGGTACATGTGCCGATAAGCGACGCAAGCGGTAATCACATTCCGGGGTCAGGTCTGCACTATACCAAATCATTGGACATGAGAATAGGCGACCACCATAACGAAATGCGGTTTGAAGTCGCGGACATGCCCGACACCAAGGTGGACGGGTACCTACCTATGTCTTGGTTGAAGGACCATAATCCCGACATAGATTGGAAAACAGGATCACTAACCTGGCGCTCAGATTTCTGCAAGGCTAATTGCCTGGCAGAGCAGGGGCGGTTAGTGTTCATGACCGATGAAGAGTTGCTAGCTGAAGACCCTAGTAATGTGTACCTGTTGGGAATTGTACAATTCTCCGATGAGGAAGGTGCTGACATTACTGTCAAGCTACTCCCTGAGTATAAGGACTACGGGGACATCTTCAGTCAAGAACGGATTGAGGCCTTGCCGGAGCACTCAAAGTATGACCACACGATCGAGTTGCTACCCGGGACTCAACCTCCGTTTGGGCCTATCTATCCGTTATCGGAAAAGGAGCTTAAGGCACTCCGGGAATATCTCAATGACATGCTGCGAACGGGGAAGCTACGGCGATCCAGTTCCTCAGCAGCAGCCCCTATCCTCTTTGTGCCAAAACCAGATGGTACATTAAGACTGGTAATAGATTACCGAGGGCTGAACAAAATCACGGTGAAGAGCAAGTACCCTCTACCGCTGATGAATGAACTGCGAGATAGGTTAGGAAAAGCCGTTGTGTTCACTAAGTTGGACTTGAAAAACGGCTACTATCTTCTGAGGATGGCAGAAGGTGAGGAATGGAAGACGGCCTTCCGGTGCAGATATGGACTGTATGAATACACGGTCATGCCGTTTGGGTTATGTAATGCCCCGGCAACTTTCCAGAGCATGATAAATGAGGTCTTTCGAGATCTCATGGATGAAGGAGTCATCGCGTATATGGATGACATCCTGATCTACTCCGAAACTATGGAAGAGCACGTCGCGATGGTAAGGCGTGTAATGGAGAAATTGCGGAAAGCTAGACTATGTGTAAGTATGAAGAAGTCCAGTTTCCACCAACGGGAGGTTGAATTCCTCGGATATAGGATCTCCGATATGGGGATCTCTATGTTGTCGGAAAAGGTGCAGACAATCAAAGACTGGGCACCTCCGACATGCGTCGTCGACGTTCAAAGCTTTATGGGCTTTGCCAACTTCTATCGTCGGTTCATAGAAGGGTTCAGCAAGATAGCGAAACCCCTCACGGACTTGACAAAGAAGGATGTCCGATGGGAATGGACACCTGCATGTGAGCAGGCCTTCAATCATTTAAAGGAAGCGTTCACGTCCAAACCTATCCTAGCACATTTTGACCCTGAACGGCCAACACGGCTAGAAACCGACGCTAGTGACTTTGCATTAGGAGCCGTTCTCTCCCAGTTATGTGAGGATGAGAGATGGCATCCGGTGGCCTACCATAGTAGGAAGTTTCACCCAGCGGAGATCAATTATGATGTCCATGATAAGGAAATGACTGCCATCGTGGCGGCATTCAAGGAATGGGATCATCTGCTGCGCTCAGTAACGGACCAATTGGTGATCTATACGGATCATAAGAACTTGGAGTACTTTAATAGTACCAAGGTCCTTAACCGAAGGCAGCACCGCTGGGCTGAATTCCTGCAACCGTTTAACTTCAAGGTGGTTTACCGAGAAGGACGGTTGAATGAGAAGGCGGATGCTTTGTCGCGGCGTAGGGACTACCGCCCTGAAGGGGGGAGTGATTTTCCGCCACAGTCGTTTTTTCGCCCCGGACAGTGGGTCGGGAGCCAGGAACGGGACATCTTGCGACCACAGGTGTTGCAAGTGTGCCAGGGATTTCGGCTCAAGTCGTCCTTTTTGGATCAGTTGCGGGTAGCGATAAGCGAAGACCAGGAGTACTTAAGGATCCTGAAGGCAACAGCTGCAGGTGACAAAGAGGTTGACCGACATTTCACGACGGAAAAGGGCTTACTCCTGTACAAGAACAGGTGGTATGTTCCCAAGGGTCAGAATCTGAAGCAGACAATCATGAAGGCAGAACATGACTCCCGAATCGCGGGACACTTCGGGACTTACAAAACCATTGGCAGGGTGAGGGCTAACTTCTACTGGCCTAAGATGGATGAGCACATCACTGACTATGTGCGGACATGTGATGCATGCCAAAGAAATAAATCCATCAGGCACAAGAAGTTCGGGCTGCTGGAACCTATCGATGTTCCTATGCGGCCTTGGACAGCAATTTCAATGGATTTCATTGTCGCGCTGCCAGAGTCCGAAGGGTATACCAAGATCTGGGTCATAGTAGACAGGTTTTCGAAAATGGCCCATTTCATACCCCTGACCACTGAGGTACCTATCAAGGAGCTTGCCTTGATATTCCTGAAGGAGGTTTGGCGCCTTCATGGACTGCCAGAGTCAATCATCTCCGACCGAGATAGCCGATTCACATCCAAGTTCTGGATGAGTCTGATGCACTTGCTGCAAGTGAAACTAAACGTTTCGACTGCATTCCACCCAGAGACTGATGGGCAAACCGAGAGGGTTAATCAGACACTGGAGCAGTACTTGCGTAGTTACTGCTCCTATCAACAGGATGACTGGGTCTCGCTGCTACCCCTTGCGGAGTATGCGTATAACACCTCAACATCAGAATCCACCAGGTTGTCACCATTTGAGATCAATTATGGGTTCAACCCACGGACAAACTGGTCGGGTGTTGTGTCTGACAACCAAGGGATACACCCAAGTAGTGAACTCTTGGTTAAGGAATGGGAAGGAACCTGGCAACAGATTCGAGAAACGATTAAACGGGCACAGGAAAGGCAGCGGAAATGGCATGACCAGAAACGGCTGCCATCCCCGGACTATGTTACCTTGGAAGATGTGGCTGCTGGGCGGGCTAAGAAAGCGGACCGCGTGATGTTGAACCGGAAGAACATCCGCACCAAGCGTCCCATGGAGAAGCTGGACCACCGGATGTTTGGCCCTTTCGTGGTCAAACGTCGGGTGGGTACCCGAGCATACGAACTCCAATTGCCCACCCGATGGAGCATCCACCCGGTTTTCAATGTCACGCTGCTGGAACCCTATCGCGAGGATCCGGAATCGGGTAGGATCAAGGAGATCCCTACCCCAGAGCTCGTGGACAATGAGCCCAGTTACGTCATCGAAGCTGTTGTGGACAGTCGCTGGTATGGTGGAACAAAGGCGAAGTTTCCGTCGCGCTTTGTCCAGTACCTGGTTTCATGGGAAGGCTATGGAGCTGAGGAGAACTCGTGGGAGCCCTATGAGATGCTAGAAGGGACAGGCTTACAGGCCATGCTAGATTTCCACCAAAGATATCCGTCCAAGCCCAGGGACCATCGGGTCTTGGGGGAATCGAGTCGTGGAAAGAAAAGACGACGCTAAACGGTCCGGGACGGACCGTAGAGAAGAGGGGAGTGATGTAACGACCCAGCATACGTGAGCTATGGCAGCCGGAACCTACACCCATACAGGTAGCCCGGAGGCGAACTGGTAGGAACCGGCAGGCAAGTGAGTACTTGACCTACGGAGACCCGATGGCCCGGGCTCCGAGATGAGCAGACTTAGTGGACACAAGTATTTAGGTACATGGCTACGCCCAAGGTTGGTGTCAGCGTACTTAGGGACCTATGAAGGGCCAATACACAGCTAGGCTGGGTAACTAGAGAAAGGCCGAGTGTGTCTATCCCCGGAAGTGGGATAGATAGGGTAACAGGAGAAAATCCACTTGTCCACCGGACAAGATTACCCTACCCTCAGAACAGGGTTACCCTGCCTTGAGGCTTGGATTACCCTGTTCAAGGACCTGAGTTACCCTACCTGCCAATACGAAGTCCCTCGGGGAGTTTGGGAAAAATGACTGGAATGTTTGTCACACGAAGCCATGCATAATACTGGAATCTGGGGTTCCGGGAGATGCTATTGGGCGAGCTACGCAGCTACGGAGAAGCTGTAAATTGAAGACATTATTCCTATCATGCCCCTCCGGCCCCGCCTTGAGGCCCGGACGTCATGGGCAAACGGTTGTGTAGTTGTGTGCAGTCTAGCAAAGGAGGATCTTTGGAGACCCGCTTGCAACACCGTATACGTTGCTGCCGTCCGGTCGACCGTAAGCTGTTCGCAGGATATATAAGGGGGCATAGGGTGGAAGGTGGAGTACCTCCTCCAAGTTGTTCGGAGTAAAACGGACCAAAACTGACGGAGTTAACGGGAGTTAACCGTGGGGGTCCCGAAGGTAGTCCCGGGTGGTGCCGGGACGACTGGGAACGTTTTGCACCTACCACGCCCAAGGATGTCCCCAACGCCATAGGCTCTGAGAGGGAAGTGCAGAGACACTAAAAGCATGATTCCTACCGCAGGTAAGGTGTATCCGAGGTAGTGGTCATGGGTAGCGCCCATTGGATCACTCCTGGACCACCGTACCCTGCGGAAGACACCGGAAGCCCGAGACTCGTAAATAGTAGATAGATAAACCGCTCACGGTAGCTTCCGGCGTCAAGAAGAAATCAACGCGCATGGGAAGGGTGTCATAGATAGTCTAGTTCAGCAAGGGGTCTTGACAGTTAGCCACTGGCAAGTCCCCGATGCGCAGAGGTTTTCACTCCGGCGGGCAGAATGGAAATGCGCCGCAGAAACGATATGCACATATGGTGAACGCCGACTAGAGCGGGTCGACACATACATGCCCGAAGGGGGTGTCAGGAGACGTGTCGGACCGCCCTTAGCGGAGAAGGGTGTGCTCGAATAGTTGGAGTAAACTGATGGGGGAGTTTCTGGCATAAGATAAAACTACCTGAAAGTCTATGCGAGAACTCTCCTACTCCAACAATCAATCCTCTCGAGACCTTAATTGAGTGAAGCGTCAGGCTTAACGATATTAAGTTTTACCGTCTACTTTACTCTTACATTTTGTGTGAACTTTTGGCGATAAGTTTGAAGTTGTTTGGTGCGGTCGCAACCTTGGGATCCATCTTCCTAGGGGTGTCCCCGTTACATGTATACCCCGCGGAGAGCCTATGGTCGACCGGACGGCAGCGATGTATACGGAGTTGCATGCTGGTCTGCAAAGATTCCTCTTTGTCAGACTGCGCACAACTACACAACCTTTTGCCCTCGACGTCCGGGCCTCAAGGCGGGGCCCGAGGGGTGTGATAGAAATAATGTCTCTATTTTACAGCTTCTTCGGAGCTGCATAGCTCGCCCAATAGTATCCCACGGAACCCCAGATTCCCGTATTATGAATGGCTTCGGGTGACTAACATTCCGGTCATTTTTCCTGAACTCCAGAAGGGACTTCGTATTGAAAGGTAGGGTAATTGAGGACTTTGGACAGGGTACCCCGAGTCTTATGGTAGGGTAACCTGAGCCTGATGGTAGGACAACCTTGCCCGGTGGACAAGATGACTTTTCCTGGTTACCCTGTCTACTGCGTCACCGGGGATAGACACTTCTGCCCTTTCTCCAGTTACCTGATCTAACTGAGTAACTGCCTCCTCGGAGGTCCGTAAGTACACTGACACCACTCCTGGGTGTGCCCAGGTACCTAAGTATCTGGCCCGCTGATTCTGTTTATCTCGGAGCCTGGGCCATCGGGTCTCCATAGGTCAAGTACTACCTTGCCTGCCGGTTCCTGCCAGTTTGCCTCCCGGCTACCTGTATGGGTGCAGGTTCCAGCTGCCACAGCTCATGTATGCTGGGTTGTTACAACCAGGGCCTTTGCCCATTAACTCTTTGTCGGTCATGAATACTAACCGCCACTACTCTGCTAGGCAGTTGACCTTGCAGAAATCTAAGGGCCAGGTTAGTGATCCTGTTTTCCAATCTATATCAGGGTTATAGTCCTTCAGCGATGATATAGGTAGGCACCTATCCACCTTTGTCTCGGGCATGTCTGTGACCTCAAAGTTCATCTCCTTCTGCTGGTGGCCTATCCTCATATCCAATGACTTGGTATAGTGCAGCCCTACCCAGAAATGTAATTACCGCTTGCATCGCTTCTAGCACCTGTATCTTTCACTGTACACAATGTGCCTGAGTCTCCTTAACCTATCTGCTAATAAGTACCGGCCCAGTGGTTCTACTATGAAGTAGAAGGAGTGCTTCCGTAGTTACCTGTCTAGCTCCAATCAGCCAGTCTAACTTCACTTGTCCATAAACTGACTTGGTGTGAAGAGGTAAGGTGTCACATCTCCAACTCTTCACTTGTCTTAGGGACTTAGTTACCCTGGCTTAATAATCTTGGTCTCTTGCCGTTCAACACAAGAGTGGCCAAAACTGGTGGGTAAATACTATGGGATTGTAATTCCCTTTACCACTATTGCAATGGCATTTACTCTCACACCCACATTGCTTCGGGTACTAATCCCTCCTCAGGTAAAGTTGGCAATAACACTGTTTATTCGATCAAGTCCTGCCCGCCCCAATTCCTCTTGTACTAAGATAACAATTTCCCTGAAATGGGTAGAGGTCTACTCTGGGACCGGTTCCAAGCAAAGCCCTGTATTGCTTCCCCAATGTCGAGCTGCTCCTCTAACAAGACCTCGCTCAGACTCAACCGAAACAATGTCCCCAGACTCACTTATCCAGCTAAGGAGATCCTGAAAGAAATGGTTATAACCAGAACAAAAGAAACAACCAGAAACTCTATAAAGGAAAGACAACCCAATTCACCGCACCTGACCTACAATATCTATCTGTCCACACCTCCTGGGTGTAGTCAATACCATGCTTGTCCATGCAGCAGAGGGGTGCTTACGCATTCTGGAACTTCTTCCTGGGTTTCTGTCTGTCCATTCCTCATGGGTTGGTGAATACTGGTCAGCAAGGTTATACCTTAAACAGAATAGTTTCTTACCTATTCTGAGCCATCACTGTTAACATCCATGATCTGAGGTCATGCCTGTTGGACTTCAAGTACCTTTGATGACTAAGTGGAAGGTGGTGCCTCAATAAGCTTTAGCCGCTTGTCTAGACCTGATACCTTGGTTACCTGCACTGACCGTTTCAACCCACCAGCCTGCTGGGACGATCTAAGAATTGGGGACATGGTGGTACACTTTCTCCAGATGCGTCTGGTTTGTCCAGGGTTGGTGCACTGGTTGTGGTTCCTCTGATGTTCAGTCAAAGTTGATTCGATTTCCTTATATGCTATTGCATACTGTGTAGTCACTGGCTTTGCCTGCTTTCCCGGGTTGCAATTAGTATGTTTCGCAGACCTTTACTTCTATCTACCCGAACCTCTTTCCTTCTGTTTAAACCTTCCCGAGGTCGATAACCTACCTTCCTTTTTATTGGTTGGCAGAGACTATTGAACTGGATAGATAACATGATTACTGAACCCCTTATCCTCTTCCAGTGCATGTCGGACCTTCCAAAGAAGATCAGGGTACTTATTCAAGTCAGTTGGATGGGGCTCCTTGAGTTTCTATACATTCCCAACCCCTTGTGTAATACTCGACCGTACCTCATCTCGTACCAGTACTGGATCTGTATAGCTAAGCTTATACAAGTACTCAATTCTCTTGTTCAGGTACTCGTCAGTGTGATGTGACTTCATCACAAGGTCTCGCTACATGAGAAGGCATCGGTCCCATTGTGCCGGGCCACTGCCGAACCTTTGTTCACGCTGTTCCAGGCATACTTTCTACCTTTGCAACAGGTTACCGCTCTCAAGAGCAATTCCAGTATGCTTGACTGCCCCCTTATTAATAAGGCAGTGAAGTTCTATGTACCAGGCCCAGGTGGGGTCTTCTATGAGGGGTATCACCAGGTTTACCTTATGCATGTCTGTTAACCCACACAAAGTAAAGTACGCGAACTTAACCTCTACCAGCAACAAGAAGCTGGTGAGTTCCCTGACCTCTCCCTTAAATGCGGGATTCCCACTCAGCTTTTCCAGCTTCTTTTGCCACTGTGTAGAAGATGGCCGCAAAGTCAATTTGCAGCCAGATTTATGTGATAGCTTCTTAGCGTACCAGTGCCACGGTCACTTCTTCTGGCCACTCTACTCATACTTGCGAGAGCGTGGGAAGGGGGTCAAACCAGGGAGGGAACCGGCATTATTAACCTCTGAACTGTTAGTGCCAGAGTCTCCTGGATCTCCTCCTGCTCCTGCCATACCACCTCCAGGCGGCAGATTTCTGTCTCCACTAACTCCAGTATGTCTGCCTTGGGATTCCCATGGTTTGTCGTACCTATCAAACCATTCCTGTAGGGCATCTTTGTTCCCACCCACAGGGGGTTTCGCACCTGATGGCATTGATGGCAGTGGTGGAACAGGGCGCTGCCCACTCTCAGGTGTTGAGTTTGGAGCTGTCGGAGTTATCTGCGGATATTTCTAAAGCTCTGGGCAACCAAGTGGTTGTATTGGTGGGCTAACATACCTTCATTATTGACAGTGGCCACACATTGGTCATATATCGGCTTCCTTATACCTTCTTCTATGCTTCACCGGGGTCTGTGGTCCCTTTTCACATACGAATATGTGATAATGAATCCACCCCATATGGGTCTCTTCCGACTTCTAGCCTGACAGACAGAACTCATTTTGGCTGTCTGAATCGCCCCTGGTGATGATGGGCAGACTGAATGGAAGCCGGGGTTCTGGGGTGGCTGAGGGAATCACCCATGCCCCACAATCTGAGTGGGCAGGTGTCCTGGGTCCCAGGATTGGGCTTCCCCATGTTAGAGCCTCAGGTGCTGACTCTTGCCAGTGCTGTGCCTGTTCAAGGAAGCTAGGTGATGTGGCCCACAGCTGGCGGAACCCTGGGGTAGCCGATGCTGCTGGTGAGAAGGTTATGGTAGCGGCAGTGTCAGGGAGAGGCAAAGGGACTGGCAGAGGTTTGGGTCTTGGAGAGGCTATGGGAGGTATGGGAGTTGCAACCAACGGTGTTGTGGAAGGGATAGTAGGAGCAGGGGTTGAACAAGGCCTAGGGTCAGGCGTGTCTTGTGCCATAATACCCTTTGGCCTTGGTGTTTTCTTCTTGACATGACACCTATCAGTGGGTCCAATTGTGGGACTACCTACATGCCTGCGGGTGATTGAGGAGTCAATAGATAGAAAGCCAGTAGATGCCCTACTGAAGGAGGAGGTATAGCTGTAGCCTTCACCTTTGAGGCTTTCCAACATCTGTATACCTACTGGGCTTGGTACACCCTGTATTGTTCATCTCTGCCTCTCATGGCTAATTCTACCCTGAAATTCTAGGATTGGGTATGCACAAGCGGAGGTGGGGGTGCAGCCTCTACCATCAGCACATCATTCATGGCATCAAAACTATACCCTCTTTCAAAGGCCTTTTCCAATGCTACTATCTGATCCTTTAATGCCTCACAGTCTTGAAGCATCCACAGGTAGGCCTCCTGCCACACTTTCATCCATTCCAGTGCCACCATAGCTATTTATTTCTGGAGCACCTGCTGCTGGTTATTCCAGCTTCTCATTTCCTACTTCGCTTCGTCAATGAACTTAGCTACTTTGTCAATTATTTAAGATTTCATAAACTCATGTGAGAACTTGCCAAAGGGGACAACATCCAGTAGAGGAGGGCCCGTATTCTGGACATGGGTAGAATCTTGAAAAGATGAAAGCACTGCAACATGAGCGCCTACAATCATAGGATCAACACAATGATCAGGTAACTGAGCAGGGGGGGACTCCAGAATCAACTAGGAACTGTTCTATTCGATACCATGAACATCCACGAAAACCGGGGCACGAAAGATGTTGGCACTGTGTTCATCAAGGTCAAGGTCTGAATTCGAGCCAGATTCTACTCTGGTTCGAAGTTCAGTACTAGGCATTATGCTTTCAACCCTGGGCTACTTGTTCTAGACAAGATGGCTAGTATTCACACAATGTCAGTGCCAAAGGTTGATGATAATTAATCAGAGGAGGAGTTCAGCAAGAAAGTCACTTAACAATATACTATAATAGGGGCACCTCCAGAAAGATGGATGCGAAGGTTGCAACTGTAATAAACAACTTCAAATTTATCACCAAAGGTTCACACAGATGTAAGAGTAAAGCAAAGGGTAAAACTTAATAACGTTAAGCATGGCGCTTCTCTCAATTAAGGCCTCGAGAGGATTGATTGTTGGAGTAACAGAGTTCACGCGTAGACTTTCAAGTAATTTTATCCTATGCCGGAAACTTTCCAGTCAGTTTACACAAACTGTCCGAGCACACCTAGCTCCGCTAAGAGTAGTCCGACATAGGTCCTCGGACACCCTACAGGTGTACCTATATTGAGACACTCTAGTTGGCGTTCATCTTACCCAGTTAGCGTTTCGGTGACAGATCTCCATTTTGCAAGCCTGAGTGAAAACATGCTTGCATCAGTGTCTTGCCCGTTGCTAACCGTCAAGACACTTGGAAACCTCCACAATCTATAATACGTTTCCCATATGCATTGATCACTACGTGACCCCTGAAGCTACCATGAGGAGTTCATTTATCTACCATTTACGATTCTCCGGCTTCTGGTGTCTTCTGCAGAACATGTTAGTTCGGTAGTGGTCCAATGGGTGCTACCCATAACCACTGTCTTGAACCCCCTTACCTGTGCTAAAATTCATGCTTTTAGTGTCTTTACACATCGCTCATGGAGCGTGTGATGTTGGGGTCACTTTCGGGCTTGCTAGATGTAAAACTATCCCCATCACCCCTGCCCTACCTGGGACTACCTTTGGGACTCCCACAGTTAACTCCCATTGAGACTACCAGTTTTGGTCCATTATACTCCGAACAACTTAGGAGAGCTACTCCACCTCCCACCCTATGTCCCATTGTACATCCTGTGAAAAGCCTGCAGTCGACTGGATGGTAGTGAATCATACGGTATGGCAAGCTGGTCAGCAAAGATTCCCTGTTGGTAGACAGTGCACAACAACACAACCGTTTGCCTATAACCTCTGGGCCTCAAGGCGGGGCCGGAGGGGCACGGTAGGAGTAATGGCTCCAATTTACTACTTCTTCAGAGCTGCATAGCACGCCCAATAGCATCTTCAGGAACCCCAATTCCAGTATTATGCATGGCTTCACGTAACAAACATTCCCATCATTTTTCCTGACCTATCAGAGGAACTTTCTGTTGAAAGGTAAGGTAACTCAGGACTTTAGACAGTGCAACCCAAGCCCCATGGCAGAGCAACCTGGTCCTGCAAGTAGGCTGACCATGTCTGGTAGACCGGGTGACTTTACCCTGTTAGTTTGTCTGTTTACTTGCCGGAGGTAGACACTTTTAACCTTTCAACAGTTACCTGGCTTGGTAGAGTAACTACCCCTTCACGGGTCCCTAAGTCTGCTGACATCAGTCCTGGATATGGCTAAGTACCTAAGTACTTTGCCACCATTTCCGTTCATGTCAGAGCTTGGGCCATTGGGTCTCTACAGGTCAAGTACTTGCTTGCCTGCCAGTTCCTACCAGTCTGACTCATGGCTGTCTGTAGGGATATAGGTTCGGGCTGCCATAGCTCATGCATGCTTGGTGGTTACAACCGTACTGTTTCTTGAATTTCTTGTCAGGTCCCTTTCCAATTCCTGACTGCCAGTGCACTGTTGGAGTCTATTGCCGCATTGTAAAATACCACACCGAACCAGTTTGTCCGTATTTTAAACCTGCAGTTTATTATAAATCATGACAACCTGGTAGATTCTAACGTGCAGGTGTTTCAGGCGTACTTAGCCAATCGTAGCAATGACACCCAGTTGTGTTACAGTTAGGAACAGTAACTGTGTATATATGACTTGAGCATCTGATGAACCCTTTCAGTTTGGCCATCAGTCTCAGGATGGAAAGCAGTTGAAACATTGAGTTTTGCCTGGCACAGGTGCATTGGACTCATCCAGAACTTGGATATGAATCAGCTATCACAGTTGGAGATAATAGATTTGGACAGCTCATGATGGTGTCACACTTGCTTTGGCAGTATTATGGCCAGCTTCTTTATTGGTAGCATAGCCACCACTGGTATAAAAGGTGCCATTTTTGGGAATTGATGCATAATTACAGAACCTTTGTATACCCCTCTCACTATGGTAGTGGTATAATGAAATCCATTCAGGTTACGATCATAGACCTCAGTGGAACATAAAGTGGTTCTGGCAAACTGAATCTCTCATGCTAGTTGGACTTATTCTGTTGACATATATTGCAAGTATGGACACAGTGTGCACCATGCTCACTGACGTTTGGCCCATAGAAGTCCGCCCTAACTGTATTAATCGTTTTGTAGCTTCCAAACTACCCTTCTAAGTGGAAATCATATTCTGTCTGCCAGATTATCTGTTTTAACTACTGACCTGCCTGAAGGTACCACCTATTCATATGTAGGAATAGGGTCTTCTCTATCATGAAATATTGGTCAACTTCCTTGCCACCAGCCATGGTTGCCTCCAAGAACCTCTGTTATTCCAGATCTTGTTTAGCCACAGTACACAATACTTTCAGAAATGAAGACTGTAGCCTAAACTCTTGGCATATTTGCAATACCTGTACTTTTAAGATGTCTGGTTCCTGGCGAACGATCTACAGTCTAGGATGACAAAATAGCTATAGTTGGGAATCACTCCATACTTCACAGGCAGTAGTCCCGATGCCACAATGCTGCAACTGCCTTCCTATTCCACTGCCCTTTCCGGTAAAGCACCTTACAGTTGAATGGCTGCAGGAATACTGCCCAGTAGTACAGGCTGCAATTTGGAACCTCAGTACTGTTCAAGCACTCCAGATTTTTATAATCTGTGCAGAGTCCCAATTGGCTTTTTACTCAGGGTAATAAATGGTCCTACCTCTTAATATAATGGGGGCACCCCTAGGAAGATAAATCCCATCCTTGCAACCATAGTGAACAACTTCAAACTTATCACCAGAAGTTCACACAACTGTAAGAGTAAAGTAAGTGGCAAAACTCAATATGGTTAAGCCGGATACTTCAGTGAATTAAGGTCTTGTAAGGATTGCTCGTTGGAGTAAGAGAGTTCTTGTATAGATTTTGAAGTAGTCTTATCTTATGCCAGAAACTCTCCAATCAGTTTACTCCAACCATTTGTGCACACCCTTTTCAGCTAAGGGTGGTCCGACATGTCTCCTTGCATACCTTTGTGGTATGTATGTGTCAACATACTCTAATTGGCATTCAACTTATGCGATTATTATTTTTGTGGTGCATCCCCATTTTGCCCGCTATAGTGAAAGCCTCTTCACATTAGTGCCTTGCCAGTGGCTAACAGTCAAGACACCTGATAAACTGGACCATCTATAACATGCTTTCCACATACATTGCGCTCTATGTAAACCCTGAAGCTACTATGCATGGTTTATCCGTCTACTATGTATGACTCTCAGACTTCTAGTGTCTTCCAAAGGATATGGTAGTTCTGTAGTGCTTCAATGGGCATTCCCCATGGTTACTGTATCGGATGCACCATACCTGTAGTAGGAATCATACTTTCGTGCCTCTACACTTCCTTTGCAGAATCTATGCCATTTGGGACCAATTCAGGCTGGATAGATATAACCCTCCACCGGTTACTCCAGTGCCATCCCGGGCTACCTTAGGGACCCGCTCATTTACCACATGTTAATTCTATCAGCTTTGGTCTGCTTTACTTCAAACCACTTCAAGGAGGTAGTCTGCCTTCTACTCTATGCTCCCTTATATATCCTGTGAACAGCCTCCGGTCCACTGGGCGGCAGCAATACACATATTGTTGCAAGTAGGTCTACAAAGATTTCCTCCTGCTAGACTGCACACAAGCACATAACTGTTTGGCCATGACATTCAAATCTTAAGGTTGGGCCTGAGGTGTATGATAGGAATAAGGTCTCCAATTTACAGCCTCTTCAAAGGTGCGTAGCCCACCTAATAGCATCTCATGGAACCCCAGATTGTAGTATTATGCATGGCTTCCTCTGACAAACATTCCAGTCATTTCCCCCAAACTCTCCGCATGACTTCCTGTTATCCGATATGGTAACCCAGGTTCCTAGAAAGGGTAACCTGAGTTCCAAGGGAGGGTAACTGTGATCCCTCAGTAGGGTAATATACTCTGGAGGTCCCGGTAACTTTATCCTGTGACCTTGTCTCTTCCAATGGCAGAGCTAGACTTCTCTACTCTTTCCCAGCCCAGTTACCCAGCCAAGTTAGGTAACTTGTCTAAGGTCAATCCTTGTGTATGCTAACCCCTCCCCAGGGTATATGCCTCCCTGTTTATAATGGAACTCAGACTATTGGGCCTCTGTGTGTAAAACTCGTGCTTGCCCTCCTGTTCCTACCAGTCTGCCTCAGGGCTGCCTGCATGGGTGTAGGTTCCGTCTGCCATAACACATGCATGCTGGGTCATTACACTTAAATGCCATCATGATAGCAGTCAATTCCCTGTTATAGACATACTAATTGATCTTAGATTGCTGGAACATCCTACTATGCCAGTCCACCTAGTACCATCTCTCAACCTGATAAAGCTAGGACAGCATAGCTCATAATGTGAAATTGCTAGCATTACTTACAAGCCAGGAAGGCCTCTCTGGATTAAAATATGCTGGGAAAGATTTGGATATGAACGCTTCCTTTAAGTGTTTGAAACCCTGATAACATATAGAGTTCTAGTCCCATCTGGTATTCTTCTTGGTCTTTTTCCCCTTAATGGCTTGGCAATCTAGCTGAAGCCCTCTGCCAACTGATAGTGGAAGTTGGCAAAGTCCGAAAGCTTTGTACATCCATGACACATGTTACAAGTGCCTATTCTCTAATTTTTTGCACCTTTTCCACAATATAGAGATTCCCATATCCAAGACCCTATATCCTATAAAGTCAACTTCCCATTGACAGAAGCAGGACTTTTTAATACTTCTGCTTAATATGGCCTTCAGCAACATTTCCAACATGGGTCGCATGATCGGGACATGGTGTTCTATTGTCCCAGAATAGATCAGGATACTATCTATGTATGCTATAACTCCTTCATCCAGGAGGTCTCGAAATAATTTGTTGAGCAGGCTTTGCAATATTGCCTAGGTGATATATATTCTAACTGGTATAACTGTATGTTCATCAAGTCTATACCTGCCTTGAAATATGGTATTACTTTCCTCTCCTTCTGCCACCCTCAGAAGGGAGTAGCCATTCTTCAAGTCCAACTTCATTAAGACTATGGCCTTTCTGAGTCTGCCTCGCAGCCTATTTATCATAGGAAGAGGATACTTACTATTTATCCTAATTTTGTCCAGCTCTTGGTAATCTATTACTAACTGTAAGATACCATCTGGTTTTGGTCCAAACTCGTTAGCAGATACTGTGCATGGATTGGATCATCAAATTTTTCCAATTCTCAACCTTTTATTGAGACACTGGTGGAGAGCCGAAACCTCCTTTGCTGACAACAGATAGATAGGCCAGAAAAAGGGTTAAGTTATCAGTTGTAACTCGGTTCTGTGGCATACTTTGAGTCTTCTAGTATTACCTCCTTCCATTATTGTCTGAAGATATCCCCAGAGTCCTTGTATTCTGGGAGCAGCTTGACCATAATGTCAACTTCTTCTCCCTTGGAGAATTAGACTATACCTAACGGTTACACATTATCTGGGTTCTCTTTAGTTATAAGGACTAACTGCCATTGCTTAGTTAGATAGTTGGTTTTACAGAAATCTGAGTGGCAGGTTAGTGTCCCTGTTTTTCAATCAATGTTGGGGTTTTAGTCCTTCAGCCATGACATTGGTAAGTACCCATCCATCTTGGCATCAGGCATGTCTAGAACCTCAAAGTATATCCTATTCTGGTGATTGCGTATTATCATATCCAATAACTTAGTATATTGTTAGCTTGATCCCAGACAGTGGTTGCCACTTGCATTACTTATTGGAAGATATATCTTCTTATGCACACAAGTGGTTTGGGTTCCGTTAACCCAGTGGCTAGTAAGCACAGGCCCTGTAGCTCCATCTTCTAAAAGTAATAGTCCTTCCATGCTTACGAGCTGGGCTTCTATTTTCGAGTCCTGTGTTACCTGCAGGTGAATGGACTTAGGATAGTGGGGTAGACCATCATGCTTGTGCCTCTTTTCTTGTCTCAGGGATTCCCTCCACTCCACTTGTTTCTTACCTATTCCCTTGCCTTTTGAACATAAGAGTAGCCACAATGGATCAGTAAACTAGAACATTTTGGTGGGTAAATCTTTGTCACTACAGCCTGGGTATCTACTATCATGTAAGCTTGATTTTGGGTACTAAACCTTCCTCTGGTAAACTTAGATACTCCTTTAATTCCCTCCAGTCCAGCCTGATCTGAATTCAACAATAAGACAACCATCCCTTCTACAGCTTGATAGGGTCCTCCAGACAGATCAGTTCTAGATAACGTATCTTAGTGCTCCTCTAATATCGAGTGGCTGGGCCATCAATACCTATTCCAAACCAATGGAATCATGCAACCAAGGAAACATAACAACCAGAGAAGAAAAAAACCCTCAAAGAAGTAATTGAAACAACTAGTTGGTTTGAGCAAATAACCTGATTCTGAACCAAAAAGACAAATCATGACTACTACACATGGCCTAAAATATCTACTCTGTTGCAAATCTGAAGAGGGTTGATTAGCCTTTGTTTCTCCACAGGTAGAGAGGTTTTGACCTTTCTCACTACTCCTTCTCACAAGTGTCTGTTTATTCACCTTTAAGACCTCTAGTTCAGGTCAGCTATATTATAGCTTGAAACAGAAGTACTTACTAATCTGAGCTGTTGGTATCGACTTCCATTATCTGGGTTGGTGACTGTTGCACTTCCAAAACTCTAAGCAATGAGTAGGTGCTAGATCCTCAATGCAGTTTGTGCATTTGTACATTCCACGATACTTGCTTACGGGGACTTACCTTTTGAACGCATGAGCCTTTATGAATGAACTAATTGTGAGAGTCGTCACAGTATACTAGCCTCGGAAGTGCCCTGTCTGCCCATATTTGGTGTATGGCGATAGCAACTTGAAAGTCATGTTGTGGCTGGAAGGAAAACTTGACTTGGTTTATATGGTGGATCATACACCCAACAGGAGAGTAGGAAGTGTTGCCCTTATATACACTTTGCTTGCCTCTTATGTACCTTTATTGTAACAGGGGCACCCCTAGGAAGATGGATCCCAAGGTTGTGACTGCACTGAACAACTTCAAACTTATCGCCAAAAGTTCACACGGATGTAAGAGTAAAGTAAACCGTAAAACTTGATATCGTTAAGCCTGACCCTTCACTCAATTAAGGTCTCGAGAGGGTTGATTGTTGGAGTAGGAGAGTTCTTGCATAGACCTTCAGGTAGTATTATCTTATGCCAGAAACTCTCCCATCAGTTTACTCCAACCATTCGAGTACACCCTTCTCGACTAAGGGTGGTCCGACACGTCTCCTGGCACATCCTGCGGGCATGCATGTGTCAACACACTCAAGTTGGCGTTCACCTCATGCGGTTATCGTGTCTGCGGTGCATTTCCATTTTGCCCGCCGGAGTGAAAACCTCTGCACATCGCTGTCTTGCCAGTGGCTAACAGTCCAGGCACCTCAAGAACTAGACTACCTATAACACCCTTCCCATATGCATTGATCTCTACTTGACTCCGGAGGCTACCGTGGGCGGTTTATCTATTTACTGTTTACGGGTCTCAGGCTGCCGGGGTCTTCCGCAGGGCATGGTAATCTGGGAGTGACCCAACGGGCGCTACCCATGACCACTACCTTGGATCTACCTTACCTGTAGTAGGAATCATGCTTTAAGTGTCTCTGCACTTCCCATTCAGAGCCTAAAGCGTTGGGAGCACGTTCGGGCTTCGTTGGTGTAAAACTCTTGCAGTCGCCACGGCAGCACCGGGGACTACCTTCGGGACCCCCACGGTTAACACTCCTTGACTCCATCAGTTCTTGTCCGTTTTACTCCAAACAACTTGGAGGAGGTACTCCACCTTCCACCCTATGCCCTCGTGTATATCCTGCGAACAGCTTACGGTTGACTGGACGGCAGCGCCGTATATGGTGTTCCAAGCATGTCGGCAAAGATTCCTCTTTGCTAGACTGCACAAAACTACACAACCGTTTGCTCATGACGTCCGGGCCTCAAACCGGGGCCAGAGGGGTATGATAGGAATAATGTCCTCAATTTACAGCTTCATCGAAGCTACGTAGCTCGCCCAATAGCATCCCCCAGAACCCCAGATTCCAGTATCATGCACGGCTTCATGTAACAAACATTCCAGTCAATTTTCCCGAACTCCCCATGGCACTTCGTATTGAAAGGCTGGGTAACTCAAGACTCCGGGCAGGGCAACCCAAGCCCCAAGGTAGGGTAACCTGATCCCGAGGGTAGGGTAACCTTGTCCAGCGGAAAAGTGAACCTTTCCCTGTTACCCTGTCTATCCCTGTTCCGGCGATAGACCTTTCCAACCTGTCTCCAGTTACCCCGCCTAGCTGAGCAACTGCCCCGTCATAAGTCCCTCAGTACGCTGACACCCCCTCCGCGGGTATCCAGGTACCTAAGTCCCTGACTAGCCAATTCTGTTCATTCTCGGAGCCCGGGCCATTGGGTCTCCATAGGTCAAGTACTTACTTGCCTGCCGGTTCCTACCAGTTCACCTCCTGGCTACCTGTATGGGTATAGGTTCTGTTTGCCACAGCTCATGTATGGTGGGTCGTTACATCACTCACCTCATCTCTACCGTCCGTCCCGGACCGTTAGCGTCGCCACTTATTCCCATGACTCGATTCCCCCAAGACCCTATGGTCCCTGGGCTTGGACGGATATCTTTGGTGAAAATCCAGAATGGGCTGTAAGCCTGTCCCTTCTAGCATCTCATAGGGCTCCCATGAATTCTCCTCAGTCCCGTAGGCTTTTCATGAAACCAGGCACTGGACAAAGCACGACGGAAACTTCGCCTTCGCTCCTCCGTGCCATCGGCTGTGGACAACAGCTTCGCTAATGTAACTGGGCTCGTTGTCTACAAGTCCCGGGGTAGGGGCCTCCTTTACCTCGCCTGCTTCCGGATCCCCGCGATAGGGTTCCAGCAACGTGACCTTGAAAACCGGGTGGATGCTATATCTAGTGGGCTGTTGGAGTTCATAGGCCCAGTTACCCACCCAACGTTTGACCACGACAGACCCAAACATCTGCCGGTCGAGCTCCTCCATTGGACGCTTCGTGCGGATGTTTTTTGGGTTCAACATCATGCGGTCCGCTTTCTTTGCCTGCCCAGCAGCCACAGCCTCCAGGGTGACATAGTCCAGTAATGGCAACCTTCTCTGGTCATGCTATTTCCGTTGCCTTGCCTGTGCCCATTGGATCGTTTCTTGAATCTCTGCCCAGGTTCCTTCCCATTCCTTAACCAAGAGCTCAATGCTAGGGTGTATTCCTTGGTTATCAAATACGATACCGCACCACTTTGTCCTTGGGTTAAACCCATAGTTGATCTGAAAAGATGACAACCGGGTGGATTCTTATGTCCAGGTGTTGTGGGCATACTCCGCAAGGGGCAACAGCGAAACCCAATCATCTTGTTGGTAGGAACAGTAAGTACCCAAGTACTGTCCCAGTGTTTGATTAACCCTCTTGGTCTGCCCATCAGTCTCAGGGTGGAATGCAAACGAAACGTTTAGTTTCACTTGCAACAAGTACGTTAGACTTATCCAGAACTTGCAGGTGAATTGGCTATCTCGGTCAGAGATGATTGACTCGGGCAGTCAATGATGGCACCAAACGTCCTTCAGGAATATCAAGGCATGCTCCTTAATAGGTACCTCTGTGGTCAGCGGTATGAAATGGGCCATTTTCGCGAATCTGTCCACTGTGACCCAGATCTTGGTATCCTCTTCGGACTCTGGCAGCGCTACAATGAAATCCATTGAAATCGCTGTCCACGGCCACATAGGAACATCAATAGGTTCCAGCAGCCTGAACTTCTTGTACCTGATAGATTTATTGCTTTGGCACGCATCACAAGTCCGCACGTAGTCAGTGATGTGCTCATCCATCTTAGGCCAATAGAAGTTAGCCCTAACCCTGCGAATGGTCTTGTAAGTCCCAAAGTGTCCCGCGATTTGGGAGTCATATTCTGCCTTCGTGATTGTCCCCTTTAAATTCTGACCCTGGGGAACATACCACCTGTTCTTGTACAGGAGTAAGGCCTTTTCCGTCGCGAAATGTCAGTAGACCTCTTTGTCCCTAGCAGCTGTTGCCTTCAGGGTTCTTAAGTACTCCTGGTCTTCGGTTATCGCTACCCGCAGTTGATCCAAAAAGGAAGACTGGAGCCACAATCCTTGGTACACCTGCAACACTTGTGGTTACAAGATGTCCCGTTGCTGGCTCCCAACCCACTGTCCGTGGCGAAAAAGCGAGTGTGGTGGAAAATCACTCCCCCCTTCAGGGCGGTTGTCCTTACGCCACGACAAAGCATCTCTGTTCTCATTCAACCGTCCTTCTCGGTAAACCACCTTGAAGTTAATCGGTTGCAGGAACTCAGCCCAGCGGTGCTGCCTTCGGTTAAGGACCTTGGTACTATTGAAGTACTCCAAATTCTTATGATCCGTATAGATCACCAACTGGTCCGTTACCGAGCGTAGCAAATGATCCCATTTCCTTGAATGCCGCCACAATGGCAGTCATTTCCTCGTCATGGACATCATAACTAATCGCCGCTGCGCGAAACTCCCTACTATGATAGGCCACTAGATGCCATCTGTCATCTTCACAGAACTGTGAGAGAACGGCTCCTAATGCAAAGTCACTAGTGTCGGTTTCCAGCCGGGTGGGCCGTTCGGGGTCGAAATATGCTAGGATAGGTTTGGACGTGAATGCTTCCTTCAAATAGTTGAAGGTCTGCTCACACGCAGGTGTCCATTCCCATCAGACATACTTTTTTGTCAAGTCCGTCAGAGGTTTTGCTATCTTGCTGAACCCTTCTATGAACTGACGATAGAAGTTGGCGAAGCCCATAAAGCTTTGAATGTCGACGACGCATGTCGGAGGTACCCAATCCCTGATTGCCTGCACCTTCTCTGACAACATAGAGATCCCCATATCAGAGATCCTCTATCCGAGGAATTCAACCTCCACTTGGTGGAAACCGGACTTCTTCATGCCTACACATAGGCTACCTTTCGGCAATTTCTCTATCAGACGCCTCACCATTGCGACGTGCTCTTCCATAGTTTCGGAACAGATCAGGATGTCATCCATGTACGCGATGACTCCTTCATCCATGAGATCCCGAAAGACATCATTTATCATGCTTTGAAAACTTGCCGAGGCATTGCACAACCCCAACGGCACCACCGTGTATTGATACAGTCCATATCTGCACCGGAAGGCTGTCTTCCATTCCTCACCTTCTGCCATCCTCAGAAGGTAGTAGCCGGTCTTTAAGTCCAACTTGGTGAACTCAGCGGCTTTTCGTAACCTATCTCACCGTTCGTTCATCAACGGTAGAGGATACTTGCTCTTCACCATGATTTTGTTCAGCCCTCGGTAATCTGTTACCAGTCTTAATGTACCATCCGGTTTTGGCACGAAGAGGATAGGGGCTGCTGCTGAGGAACTGGATCGCTGTAGCTTTCCCATTCGCAGCTTGCCATTGAGATATTCGCGGAGTGCCTTAAGCTCCTTTTCCGATAACGGATAGATAGGCCCAAACACAGGTTGAGTTCCGGGTTGCAACTCGATCGTATGGTCATACTTCCTGTACTTCGGTAATGCCTCAATCCGTTCTTGACTCAAGATATCCCCACCTTCCTTATACTCGGTGAGTACCTTAACTGTAATGTCGGCACCTTCCTCATCCGAGAATTGCACAATTCCTAAGATGGACACATTACTAGGGTCTTCGGCTAGTAACCCTTCATCGGTTGAGAACACTAACCACCCCTGCTCTGCCAGGCAGTTAGCCTTGCAGAAATCTGAGTGCCAGGTTAGTGATCCAGTCTTCCAATCTATGTCAGGGTTATGCTCTTTCAACCAAGACATGGGTAGGTACCCATCCACCTTGGTGTCGGGCATATCTGCGACTTCAAAGCGCATCTCATTGTGGTGGTCATCTATTCTCATCACTAAGGACTTGGTATAGTGTAGACCTGACCCAGGAATGTGATTACCACTAGCGTCGCTTATCGGCACGTGTACCTTTCATTGTACACATGGTGCCTGAGTCTGCTTAACCCATCGGCTACTAAGCACTGGCCTAGTAGCTCCACTAGCGAGCAGCAGGAGCGCTTCCGCGCTAACCTGTCTGGCTCCTATCTTCCTGTGTAACTTAACCCGCAGGTGGATAGACTTAGTATGACAAGCCAAGTTGTCACCCTTCTGCCTCTTCCCTTGTCTTGGTGACTTAGCCATCTTGGCTTAGTAATTCCCTTCAGTCTCCTGCCTTTGGACACAAGAGCGGCCACAACGGGTCGGTAAACGTTAATGGATTGGGATTCGTCTTTTTATCAATAGCTCGGGTGTTGACCATCACACCAGCATGATTTCGGGTACTTAACCTTCCTCAGGTAAACTTGGAAATAGCATTATTTATTTGATCAAGTCCAGACTGAACCAATTCCGTTTATACTAAACATAACAAATTTTCCCCGATGTGGGTAGGTTTCTGCTGTTGGACCGGTTCCAAGCGAAGCAGCCTTGCTTCCCCAATGTCCAGCGTCTCCGCGAGCAGGACCTCACCCAGCCTCAACCGAAATGATGTCCTATGACTTGCCCATCCAGCTAAGGAAATCCTGAAAGAAATACGTATAACTAGAACAAAGGAAATAACCAGAAACCCAACAAAGGAGAGATAGCGGAGTCCACGGTGCATGGCCCACAATATCTACCTGCCCACACCACCTGGGTGTAGTCAGTATCAGGGTGGCTTATGCGGTAGAAGGGTACTTACCCATCTCCGAAGCCACTTCCGTGGCTCATATCCATCTATCCCTCAGTGGTCTATGGCTCTGGGTTAATCAGGTTACACCTCAAACAGAGTGGGTTCTTAGCTATTCAGATCCATCCGTATCAACCTCCATGATCTGAGGTGATGCCTGGTGGACTTCAAGTATCTTTGACGAGGAAGCCGGAGGTGGTGCTTCAATGCGCTTCAGCCAGTTGTCTGTCCCTGTGTGCTCGCTTACCAGGGCTGACCGCTTCAACCCATAAGCCAGTTAGGATGAACTAACGACTGAGGACGCGGCGGTACACTTGCTCCAGAAGTGACCACTTTGTCCACGCTGGGCGCACTGGTTGTGCTTTCTCCGATGTTCAGTCAAAGTCAACGGGATTTACTTATGCGCTATTGCACACGCAGAAGTCGCCAGCTTTGCCTGTTTCCCTGCATTGAAATTAGTAGGTTTGGCAGACCTCTGGTTTGGTCTGCCTGAACCTTTCCCATTCTTCTTGAACCTGCCCGATATCGAGGGTCTATGCTCCTTTTTCTCAGCGGGTTGAGACCGGGGGGCTGGGTGGATGACAGGGTTGCTGAACTGGTTGTTGTCCTCCCCCATGTGCCCAACCTTCCGGAGTTGATCGAGATACTCATTCAGGTCGGTTGGATGAGGCTGCTTAAGTGCCCACACATTCCAAACCTCTTATGTGATGCCTGACCGAAGTTTGTCCCGTACCTGTACTGGATCTGTATAGCTAAGCGTATACATATAATCAATTATCTTATCCAGGTACTGATCGATGTGATGGGGCTTCATCACAAGGTCTCGCCACTCGAGGAGGGATTGATCTCGCTCAGCCTGGTCTTAGCTGAAACTTCGTTCCAGATGTTCTCGGAACCCTTTCCATGTCCGTAAGGGGTTGCTGTCTTTGACAGGGACGCCAGTGCGCTTGGCGGCTTCCTTGTTAATGTGCCCATACAACCCCGGATACCATGCCCGGGCCGAGTCTACAAGAAGAGGGATCACTAAGTTTACCTTATCCATGTCGGTTAACTTGCAAT
>PYWC01000001.1:2361440-2381159 GCA_003182015.1 Tuber magnatum | reverse complement strand
CTGTGTGTAGCAGGGGAGGGAGCATGTTGTGGACTAGGGTAGGGTCTTGGAAAAATGAGAGCGCCAGGGCGCGAGGGTCTGTAATCAGGAGGTCCAGACATTCAGCAGGTAACAGAATAGGAGCGGCCTCCAAGAGCAGCTGGTGGCCGTCCCAGTTGATACCGCGAACATGCGCAAAAACCGACGCATGAAATGTGTTGGCAGTGTTCTCATCAAGGTTAAGGTCAGAATCCAAGTTGGGTTGTATCCTAGTTCGAAGTTCTGTACAAGGCATTGCGCTTTCCACCCTGGGCTCCCTGGTTTAGACAAGGTTGCCAGTACTCATGCAAGGTTAGTGCCAAAGGTCGGAAACAATTAATCAGGAGAGGGGTTAAGCGAGAAGCTTGCTGCGTGGTATACTGTAAATGGGGCACTACTAGGAAGATGGATCTCAAGGTTGCAACCGCACCGAACAACTTCAAACTTATTGCCAAAAGGTCACACAGATGTAAGAGTAAGGTAAATGGTAAAACTTAATATCATTAAGCCTGACGCTTCACGCAATTAAGGTCACGAGAGGATTGATTGTTGGAGTAGGAGGGTTCTCGCATAGACTTTCAGGTAGTTTTATCTTATGTGTAACGTGTTCGGGCCAGGCCCTAGTGACGTAGCGGTACGATAGCAGCAGATGGCTTCGTGATCAACACGAAGCAAGCGCTGCTAGCTAAAGGAGGCTTCGAATGGGGTGTTATAGGAGATCAAAGAGGTAACTGTTCAACCAAGTATATTAAAGAATACTGTCAGTCGAAGTCTGCCGTTTCCATTGCGGGAATCAGCGGTCTTTAAATACAGCATATCGCTTGTCTCCAGTATGAGCGATATTGCAAAACATTCTGTGTATCAACTGATAGCACACGAAACAATACATGTATCAAATGATACTTATGAAACCAAACATAAAACAAGGTGTGTATCAACCGATAGCACATGAAACACTACAAGTATCAAATGATACTGTGAAACCAAACATAAAACCAGGTATGTCTCAACCGATAGCACACAAAACACTACAAGTATCAAATGATACAGTGAAACCAAACATAAAACAATGTGTGTATCAACCGATAGAACACGAAACACTACAAGTATCAAACGATACTGTGAAACCAAACGTAAAACAATGTGTGTATCAACCGATAGCACACGAAACACTATAAGTATCAAACAATACTGTGTAACCAAACATAAAACAATAGTAACCCGTACCGGTTACATTGTGCCAGAAACTCACCTATCACTTGACTCTAACCATTTGAGTACACCCTTCTCCGCTAAGGGTGGTCCGAGATGTCTCCTGGCACACCCTGCGGGCATGCATGTGTCGACACACTCTAGTCGGCATGCACCTTATGCGGTTATCGTTTCTGCGGTGCATTTCCATTTTGCCTGCCGTTGTGAAAACTTCTGCGCATTGGTGTCTTGCCAGTGGCTAACAGTCAAGGCACCTCATGAACTAGACTATCTATGACACCCTTCCTATATGCATTGATCTCTACTTGACTCCAGACGCTACCGTGAGCTGTTTATCTGTTTACTATTTACCGGTCTTGGGCTTCCGGGGTGTTCCACATGGCACCGTAGTCCCGGAGTGATCCAATGGGCGCTTACCATAACCACTACCTTGGATCTACCTTACCTGTGGTAGGAATCATGCTTTTAGTGTCTCTGCACTTCCCTTTCAGAGCCTATAGTGTTGGGAGCACGTTTGGGCTTGGTTGGTGTAAAACTCGCCGAGTCGCCCCGGCCTCACCCTGGAGTACCTTTGGGACCCCCACGGTTACCACTCGTTAACTGCATCAGATTGGGTCCGTTTTACTCCGCACAACTTGGAGGAGGTACTCCACCTTCCACCCTATGCCCCCTTATATATCCTGCGAACAGCTTAGGGTCGACCAGACGGCAGTGATGTATACGGTGTTGCAAGCATGTCTCCAACGATTCCTCTTCGCTAGACTGCACACAACTACACAACCGTTTGCTCATGACGTCCGGGCCTCAAGGCGGGTCCGGAGGGGTAAGATAGGAATAATGTCTTCAATCTACAGCTTCATCGAAGCTACGTAGCTCGCCCAATAGCATCTCCCGGAACCCTAGATTCCAGTATCATGTATGCCTCTGCGTGAGAAACATTCCAGTCAATGTTCCCAAACTCCCCGAGGGACTTTGTATTGAAAGGTATGGTAACTCAAGCCTCTGGGCAGGGTAACCCAAGCCCCAAGGCAGGGTAACCTGATCCCGCGGGTAGGGTAACCTTGTCCAGCGGACATGTTCACTTTTCCCTATTATTCTGTCTATCCTGTCGCCGGCGATAGACCTTTCTGACCTGTCTCCAGTTACCCGGCCTAGCTGCGCAACTGCCCCGTCATAAGTCCCTAAGTACTGTGACACCGCTCCCGCGCGCATCCAGGTACCTAAGTCCCTGACCAGCCAATTCTGTTCGTTCTCGGAGCCCCGGCCATCGGGTCTCCATAGGTCAAGTACTTACTTGCCTGCCGGTTCCTACCAGTTCGCCTCCTGGCTACCTGTATAGGTATAGGTTCCGCTTGCCACAGCTCATGTATGCTGGCTCGCTACACTTATCTCCTCTAACCCTAAAGCCCTATATAGCTGTCCTTTCCCCGCCTTATCTGTCACTATACATCACCTTCCCTAACCACCTTAACTCTCAATCCACTACCATCTCTATATACATCTATCACTCCTCCTGATATGGTACTGTTGTCAATCTCAACCTATCTACAAACCTGCTATGTATTAGTACATTGAGGCCCTTTGTTAGAATATCTGCAACCATTTCTTTTGTGCCAATATGTTCTACCTTGACCTCCCCATTTTCAACCATCTCTCGCAACCAGTAATAACAAACATCCACATAGTGGGTAGTTGGTTTGTAGCATCCAGCCTTCATATTCTGAATACAAGCTTGATTATCATTGAAAACATATACCAAACTTTCCTCTTCATTATCTTCTCTATTCCCTCTTCTTTTCTCCTTCGATTTATTTCTAACACAACGATACCACAATGATTCCTCGACCCCAAGAAGCAGTTGCTGCAAAATGCACCTTTGCGATTGACTTGGCAGTGGTTGCCTGCTTTACCAAGTTTTACACAACAGTACTTCCAAAGAAATCCTGGATCAACACACGCGAGGCGGACTCCATCTTACCATATTTACCAGCGAAATGGGCATCTGCACAAGTTCTTAACCTGGCATTTCTGCACTGACTGCCCAGTTGCAAATTCCATTCTTTTGTGCCTTGGATACAGCATAATACCCCTGGTACTGCAGCCCAGTGTTTAGTACTTGGATTTGCAGCAAAGTGACCCAGATATCCAGCAATGATGGCAGGATCAGGTCAACTAGTAATGGAAGCATATATGATGCTTTCTACTGCTTCTCTGTATAGATTTCTATTGCATGGTTTGTTATTCTGTCTCCTGTACTCAAGTCATAGTCCTTGCTCTAGTGGTGTTGCAACTGAGTTGCATTCTGACATTTCAAACCTTATCAACACTTGGTCAAGGTATATTTCTTGATTCAGCAGTAGCAGTCTCTCACCCTGTACTCATTTCACTTCCATACCTAGACAGGATTGGATATCATGCAGACTTTTGATTTGAAACCTTGCACTCATTGCGGCTACTATTTGTTGGACTTGATGCAAAGTACCAAGGAGAAGGATAGCAGCCACCCAGACTAACATAATCTGGCAAGCACAATCCATGGATAACCCTGCCTTAACTCTTGACCTGATCAACCCAAGTGTGCTAGTAATATAATCATCTAAGGTCTTGTATCAATTAAGACTTGGTTGTTTCAAACTGTACTGGCTACTGTGGAGTTTCACCATTGTCACATCTCTGGTGAGTGAGTTTGGTGAATGGTCAATAATGTCTTAGGTTTCATGCTGTGTAACCTTCCTGGGATTTCTTTAATTAGTAGTTAACTCCTAAGGTAGTGTGAGATATCATATGTCTTCAACTATTGGACTATCCAGGAATGCTGTAGCAATATCGATCTCTTCTATATCCATATCATCAGATATCGTGAGAGAAAGAACCATCCAGATTGTTTCCTAACTAACAATTTGTACATAGTATTCACTATAGTCTATCCCAGGTCTTGGATGAAATCCATTGGCCACCAGTCTTGCGTTCCATCATACAGCCTCTCTATTCATTCACAGTTTTTCCTGCAGGACTATCCTACATGATATTGCTCTATTTCCTCCCAAAAGCTTAGGCTTTGGAACTACCCACGATGTTCCTTGTTGGTCTAAAGCAGCCAATTCATCTTCAATTGCTGTTTGCTAGAGCTTTCCCTGCGGTGTAGTAACCCCAACTTTAATTGAATCAGGACCTATCATAATCATGTTCATTATTTCAGTCTCAGAATTAGACTTATATCGATCAGGTTCACTGCTAGGTTTTTCTTTCTCCTGGTTGAAAAAAATGGGAGAGAGAAAGTTTTGTTCCTCTAGGGTTGGCACTGTCCAGTATGGGCCACCCAGGATATGTATCTTGAGTTCTGCCAACATTCTTGATTGTGTTTCACCCATCAGTTCCTCAGAGTTAGCAATACCCCTCTTGTCACTTCTTCTTGTTCTCGGACCCAATTCTTGCTCTGTTTCACCTCTCTCTAGTTGATGCTTACCAGCATTTGGATGATATTCACTTCTGTCTTCTACCATATCCTGATCCACCATTTCAATATTGGTACTATGTTGTAGTATCCAAGGGATCCACTGGTTTTGTAACTGGTATGGGTACTAGGTTGTTTTATGTTTGTTTTCAGAATGTCGTTTGATACTTGTATTGTTTCGTATGCTATCGGTTGATACACAGAACATTTTATGTTTGGTTTCACACTATCGTTTCATACTTGTATTGTTTCGTCTGCTATCGGTTGATACACACATTGTTTTGAAATATCGCTCATACTGGAGATTAGTTATATGTTGTATTTAAAGACCGCTGATTTCCACGATGGAAACAGCAGACTTTGACAGACAGTATTCTTAATATACTTGGTTGAGCGGTTACTTCTTTGATCTCCTATTACACCCTGTTCGAAGACTCCTTTAGTTAGCAGCACTCGCTTCTTGTCGATCAAGAAGCCATCTGCTCCTATCGTACCGCTACGTGACTAGGGCCCAGCCCAAACACGTTACATTTTTTCAACTTCAGCAGGTGGTTAAGAACCCTGTAGGGACTTGGTCTGATGAACCTATGAAAGTCCCACAGCGAAGCTGGCATCAGGGAGTGGCAGAACCATGAAAGCTTCGGCTCCGCCAACACGACGCTGTTGAGTCACTGTAGACCCAAAGTGGGAAGCAGGTCCTACGAGTAGGCCTTACCAAGAACAGGCAACCCAAGAAACCGAAAGGGCCAAAGAGCGACTTCTCGATTGATGAAGCAGAAAGACAACTAGCGCGAGACTTGGCCAAGCCAACCTTTAGCGAATCGACTGTGGAATTAGCAAAGGCAGCAACCAGCCTTCCTGGGCTATTCCCCCCCCGCCCCAGCAAAGGAAAGGCACCAGCACAACCACAAGATAAAGACAGCTTACCGGTCGACAAACCTAAGAAGGAAGACAGCGATGAAGATACATCTGATTCCTCACCGGTAAGGAAATCACTAGACGAGTTCCACAACGACTCTGCAGAACGCTCGTTATACGACAATAACGGGGACGAAGAATCCGAACACAGAATGTGGGAAGGAGAATCCGCTGCGCCACTCGGCCCAGTGGCGGCCTGGACTGGACCAAAAATCAAACTTCCACTGCCACCCTCATTCACAGGCGAAAAAGAGGACCTGAAACCTGAAGTATTTGATCGATAGATAACAACCACATCTCAATACCTGGGCCTGCACGGAGTGGAAAAAACCAAGAAAGAGAGTGGAGGGTACTTTGGAAGCTTCTGTACTGGAAAAGCAGAAGGAGCATACTACCAACCAATGAACGACTACGAGAGTGGGGAAAATACCTGAGGACCGACCTTGACAAAATACCAGAGAGAAAGATTCCAATCCTCGCAGAAAACGAAAGAATTATACAAAAGGTTCAAGGATATCCAGCAAGTACGAAACAGCAAAACAGAAAGAATAACCTTGGTGGCAACAGATATCTTAATGTATCACGGACAATTGTCAACCGGGACGGTATCTCAGTACACGCTCTGACGAACATTGTATGAAGCAATGTATCGTGGACTATGCCAGGAGGGAGAACCCAGGGAAGAAGATGGAGATTCCTTTGACAAGATAGTCAAGCGCGCCGAACCAAAGGACACTATCCTGTATGAAACAGGAGTTTACCGAACCCACATGCCGCAGCAGAAGAACAGCAAAGGATCACCATTGCGGGACAATACAAAGAAGGATAAACTACACCGGAAGGATTCGAAAAACAAGATAGACAAGAAGGAGAAACGACACGATGAAGGCACATGTTTCAAATGCGCGAAAAAGGTGCACTATGCAAAGGACTGCTCTGCCAAAAAGGAACAAGGAAAATCAACTAGGCGAGAAACAAGTACGAACTACAGGTAAGCAACCAAATATGTCAAAGTGGAAATGAACTCCATGGAAATGGAAAGCCTCCGAATGCAACCAATGCTGGCAATCAGGCCCCATGATGCTCTAGAAGGAACGATTCACATAGAAGACCACCCAGCAAAGGTACTATTCGACACGGGAACAATCGGCTGCAATATAGTTAGCATCATCTTTATCTCTACCCATGGCATCCCTATGGAACCTCTACCTCAACCAACAACAGTCAATCTGGCCATGAAAGCCTCCCGCTCCTCAAGCCATAAAAGGTGTGGTTTGGCGGTGGGAATCGGAAAAAAAAAATGGACAAATCAGGAGATGTTGGTAGGAAATCTCGCCAAATGTGACGCTCTCATAGGAATGCCATTCCTAAACAGACACAATGCCCTTATCAGTTGTGGGGATACAGCAGTGGAGCTTCCCGATAACAGACTGCGTATGCTATGCAAAGCCACAAGTGGGGAATTCCGAGCCGCTGTGTCTGACTGCAACAGAACAGCATTGTTGGAGGAGTACAAGCATATATTCCCGGATAAGGTTCTTGAAACACTACCCCCGGTGCATAAGATTAGCCACCACATTCGGCTAAAAGATCCAACCGATCTACGAAAGCAATCAACATACTCGATTCGAGAAGCATACAAGGAGAAACTCATGAACTGGATAAACGAGAAATTACGGGCTGGAGTTATCGTGTGACAGAAAGGCCCCACAGCAGCACCTATATTTGTACAACCTAAGTCAGACGGAAGGATCCGCCCCCTGGTAAACCTGAAAATACGAAACTACAATACGATTATAGATAGTCCATCGATCCCAAACCAACAGCAGATCCTTAACCGGATAGGCCGAGCGAAATTCAAGAGCAGGATTGACCTACGTGACGCATACTTTCAAACACCAGTGGACAAGGACAGCATTAAGTTCAATTCATTTAAAACACCCTCTGGAGGCTTTGTTAGCAAGGTGATGCTACAAGCAGACATGAATGCACAGGCAATCTTTATGTGGATAATGGAAGACCTCCTAAGCGAATTCCTATATCATTTTGTACAGGTATACATTGATGATATTGTCATATTCTCAGATACGTTAGAAGAACACGAGAAACACATACGCCAGGTATGTGATCGACTCAGAAAGGCAAAGTTCTATGCAAGTAAGAAAAAGTCAGTACTATTCGCGGATAGGCTTGAAGTACTAGGACAGATAGTCGATAATGAGGGGATCCATGCCTCTGCGCAGAAAATAACAAGCAGTGTAGGTTGGGAAACACCTTGCAACAAAAAGGACTTGCAACGCTTTCTAGGAATAGTGAACTGTGTGGCTCAGTTCCTCCGACACTAGGCTACCTTAACGGCAGCGCTGACAGATGTGGTGAGAAATGCGGAATTCGTATGGATGACCACCCATCAGACTGCATTCCAGATGGTAAAAAAGCGCATCACCGATGACAAAGTCATGTGATGAATAGACATACGAAGCGAGGACCAAATTTGGTTAATTACGGATGCCTCAGATTTATGAATCGGAGCATGGGTGGGACAGGGACCCACATATGAGAAGGCTCGACCGGCCTCCTTACACAGCCGGAAGTTCACCAACACAAAGATGAATTTTGGAACTACCGATAAAGAGGCCTTAGCGATAGTGGGCGTGCTTAACCATTTCCACAATATCCTAATGGGAAATGCCTTCACGATAGTAATGGATCACCAACCCTGGACTCATCTACGAACTGCGAAGAATGCAAGCAGAAAGCAAGTCCGATGCCTCAGTACATTAGGAAAGTACGACCCAAAAATAGTCTATACGCCAGGAAGCACAAACTATTTAGCCGACGCCCTTTCCCGGATATAAGAGAGCAGATCAGACTTGAACTGACTCTATGTCCACGACTTCACAAAGGAAGCAGACGACATCTGGGATAATGTAGTTTAAGAGCAAGAATCAAACACAATGGAGCCCGAGCAGCAATTCTCCCCTACCTCCCCTCCTTTCTCCTATACGGAGTACCCCGATGAGGCCCCTGTGCCTCCTGAGAGCCCCTTCTCGATCACTGCAGGAAATGATTGGGGAGACAAGTGCACCCTGCGGAGCACACCACCCGAGGATCTCCAACATAGCAAACTGCACTACCCACACTGCTATCTAGACCATTGTCCATATCCTCAAACTGAGATCAAATTCACAAACAATCACCCCAGACGGCGCAAGAACCAGACACCTTATCTGCCAAGTGAAGGACCAAGCCCTCCAAGTACAGAAATTGACCCAAGGCCTCTGGAGTTGCCCCCAATTGATGACTGGGAGTGGCAACAAACTATTGGCGGTAGACCAAGTAGTGCGGGGGAAGGGCCATCCACCCTCATCCAACCACTGCTGAGGTCCTACACCATCTCCGCAATCCTGAACCCTGAAGCCCTGGCATTCAAAATGCCAGAACTAGATCCAATAGGGAACCTTACAAACGAGACAATAACGGCCTTTCGAATGGTAGGACTGGACAGCCCACCCCCCCTTAGATGAGCAGAATGACTAGGAAGCCTTAGCATTGAGGCAATAGTCTCAGTAATGCCGCCGACGATGACTGAAAATCGGCGCAGGCCACACGATGTTTTGGAAAGCACCGAGGAAGACGACCAACCTGAAGGAACAAGAGGAAGTGAAGTAGAAGACGAGTGGGATACCCTACAGACAATCAACGAAATGATTGGGACTTTCCAAGCACACATGGTCGCAGCATACCGAAAGAAACCAATTTTGAAAAAGGTCAATGAGAGCATGGACTCTACAGGAGACTTGTCCTCCTACAAGGTTGCAAACGGAATGCTGTATGCAAAAACCAGATGCGGTGCGGACTGCCTGTATATCCCAAAAGGCCCCGCATATGGAAATACGACGTTGAGGGAGTATGTCCTTAGCGAAATCCACAACAAAGGCCCGCACAGTGCTGAACAAAACTTGCAGCACGCTACGGAGTACCTATTCTGGCCTGAAATGCGGAAGGACTTAAGAGCATACGTGGCCCAATGCCACACCTGTCAGGCAAATAAAAAACCCACAAAGCTACCAGAAGAAAAGGTTCAGACAATTATCTTACCCTCTGAAATTTTTGAAGCGATAGCCATCGACTTTGCAGGACCTTTCTACAACTCTTGGGGTTATGATACAATCCTAGTTGTGATGGACAGATTTTCGCGATTCACGTGGCTCATATCTACAACTAAGGAAGTAACCGCAATAACAACCTGGGAACTACTGCACACCAAAATGTTTACTCCCCATGGTTACCCAACATCAATGGTAAGTGACGCAGATCTGCGATTTGAGTCACTTGTATGGAGACAGCAGTATCGATCATTAGGAATCGAGTATATCAAAGCGGCACCAGGCCACCATGAAACGAATGGACCAGTCGAAAGGAAAGTTCGAGAGTTAAAAACAGCTCTTCGAAACCTAATCAATGCAAGTCAAAACAATTGGTTCGATGTCATACCAGCGACGGTAGCATACCTGAATGCAGGGTGGTCAGAAACCTTCAGTATGCCACCATACAAGATGGTTTGGGGAAAGAATTACCCGCTACTTCCTCTAGCGAATTTTAAGAACTCCGCAGTAACCGCTGCTGACGAATTGCTGCACGGATACCAAGCAATCTGGAACACGGCATTTAATGCTATCAAATTCGCACGATTTGGAAGCACGAGAATGCCAGGAAAACGACGCAGACACCATACCCTCATAGGAAAAGGTAATCTGTTACTGCTATATGGAAGTTTATTTGCAACGTTGTTGGAATGTAGCAAGAAATTGCAGCCGCACTGGCGCGGACCATTCAGGACAATCGGATATGATAAGCGTACGCAAAATTACACGGTCGGAATGGATGGCAGAATGCACAGAAACCGAGAAGCGACATTCCACGCATCTAGCGTGAAAGGTCACCTCCCTAACAGCGATATTTCCTTCCCTGGAAGGAATCCCTTCGAAACCACCACAGATTGTGGTTAACGAGAAAGCGGAATGGGAAGTGCAAGTGAGACGAGACCAGAGAAGACAGTATGAGCGTGTTCAATTCCTAGTGAAATGGGCGGGGTACCTGGAAACAGAGAATAGCTGGGAACCCCTTGCCGGATCGTAAAATGTGATGCAATTGGTTAATGAATGGTGGGAAGACAGCAAACCGCGGGACGAGTTACCTCCTATAATAAACCATGTGACAGTGACGTGGAGTCCAACCCTGCCAGAAATCCAACACCTGCACCCAGACACAGAACCAGGAATACAGGAGGGATTTTGGCCAGCCCACTTTGCAAGCGAGTTTGAAAGCGGTAAAGATGAAAATACGTTCATAGAAGATAAAGCGGAGTACCTAGAAGGACTGGCCAAAACTGAGTACCGGCAATAGCGAAAGGAAAAACACACTATCCAACAGCCTGACGATGTCAAACTATGAGCAAGTTTCGTGCAGACTACTCTGGCAGCTAATGGGACTGTTGGTGAACTGTGAAATCATCCCTAGACAATACCTTACACACCAATTATTCATAAATATTTGCAACAAATGGCTAGAAATAATAACGGAGTCGACGGGAAGAATTTGGGGAGAAACAATGTCTGACATATTCCGCTGTGGAAGTGGTTGCTATGTGAGCACGGAAAAATGTGATATATGCGTGTAGATGGGAGAAACCAAAATTAAGTACTATCCACCTTCCCCCAACACCTAAGTGAGGCCAACACCGACACATAAATACCACCCACTATTCCCCAGATTCCTCCCAACGGAACCTATTACAAGAGACATTATCCTGCAAACATTTTTACAAAATCACCTTATCCTTACATGAAAGAAACAAAATGTCGAACTACAAAGAAGGCAGCGTGAAGGGACGAGACCTGATTTTGGGATACCTGTTGTACTGAGAAATCATCCCACTCAGAGCATACTGGAAGATATTCTACAACGATAACTGCGAGAATTGCGGAGGACGCGATGTCGAAATGGAGGAAGGGGAGGACCGGATAGTACGAAACTTGGTGGACCTACCACACTACTGGGAGTCAGGTTGCTTCATGCGCGGAGCACCATGTGTGGCATGTTTGGAAAGATGGTTGCAGGGAGTGGAATGGTTCTTGTAGGACGATATGAGATTATTGCTGGATAGCGATGACGATAAGGATAGGTCCTAAGCAGACATCTAGGAGAATAGCGGGTTTACCGACTATCAGGATTTCGTTAAGTAATTTCATTTGGTGAAATTGTTATTTTATTTTAGAAGTGTAACTGGTATGGGTACCAGGTTGTTTTATGTTTGGTTTCACAGTATCGTTTGATGCTTGTATTGTTTTGTGTGCTATCGGTTGATGCACACAATGTTTTATGTTTGATTTCACAGTATCCTTTGATACTTGTATTGTTTCGTGTGCTATCAGTTGATACACACATTGTTTTGAATTATTGCTTATACTGGAGATTAGTGATATGTTGTATTTAAAGACCGCTGATTTCCACGGTGGAAACAGCAGACTTCAACAGAGAGTATTCTTAATATACTTGGTTGAATGGTTACTTCTTAGATCTCCTATTACACCCCGTTCGAAGAGCCCTTTAGTTAGCAGCACTCGCTTCTTGTTGATCAAGAAGCCATCTGCTCCTATCGGACCGCTATGTGACTAGGGCCCGGCCTGAACACGTTACAGGTTTGCTATACTCGGATAGTATGGAGTATCTTCATAGAACTCAACATTCTCTGAGGTAGCCAATTTTTCACCAACCAGATTCCACAAGCAATGCGGCCTGGATGTTAATATATAACCCATGAAGATCATGCGTCCAGCTCTTATATCCAATTTTTGGTCTTGTCTTCGAGCTTTATCTACCTCTACAAACGTGGTGCAACACTAAATACGCAAGGGTCTGACACTTGATTTGCATCCAAACCGATCCTTATAAGGCCCTTGACCAGATTTGGACTGGTTTCATGTTGCTGATAGTTTTTTGAGATAAACTGTAGCTTGTAATTCTTCGACCTAGTCCTTCCTGGGTGTATTTGCTAGGCGTAGTAGAACATTAGCGAGTGATACCAGAAGACCATTTGCATCATTGGCAATACCATTCTCCTGCAGTGTATAAGCAACCGTACATTGTGTTACTGGCCTATCGTGCTTTAATAGTCTCAAAAACTGGCCTGAGCTGGATTCACCACCACCATGTGTATGGATAGTATTGACCAGATATCCTTCCCCATTGGGCCTACTATGGTTCCTTTCTGCTGCTGCTTTGTAGTATACAAAACACTTATGTGCTTTTAAGTTGTATTTAAGGAAAAACATTGGGGCAGATTTGATGTAATTGTCTATAAACAAGATAAAGTAACGTAATCCTCCAAAAGAAGGTGTTTGCATAGGGCTAGATATATCACAATGCACCAGTTCCAAGGGTTTAGTAGTTCGTTGAATACCAGGTTGAAATGCAATTTGTGTCATCTTACCAACTACGCAATGCTAACATGGGTCATTTTCCTGCAAAGTAGACGCCTTCTCAATATCCGATACTATGTTATGTGTTGACATCTTGATAACTGTTTGAGGGTCTATGTGCCCTAGTCTTGCATGCCATAGATAAAAATCGCCTTCAGTTGTTTCCAAACTTGTTTCTTTTGTGGCCACTTGTACCTGATCTTGATATTTGATATTTCCTATATACTGGCACTGGTGATTATTCTTGACTGCCATTGCTTGTAAGATTCCACCCTTGTAGACTCTCATATCCTGTGGCCCAAACTCAACCCTGTACCCACTATCAGTCCATTGATGAATTGATACCAAATTCATTCCTGCTGACATTGGTACATGCAAAGTATTGGCAAGTCGAATGCATTGCTCTTTCCCTTCTGCTCCATGGCTATAGAGCTCAATCAATCCTCTTCCCAGAGCTGCAACAGACTGACCAGTTGCAGTCTCTACTAACCTCTCACCCTTTGCAAATGGGACATAACAATTAGTCAAAAATGTATGATATACAGTAGTCATATGCACTGTACAAGCTGAGTCCAGAGTCCACATGCCTGTACTATCAGTCCTTTGCCGGTGCCTTGCCTGCATTGCTACATCCTTGCAGTCATCCTCATCGATGGCCCACTATACCCACTCTCAATAATAGTCCATCCTCGTCCCACCATGGTTGCATGAATGAGAGGTTTTCAATATCTTGTTTGTAAAATGATCTCCTTTGCTAACTTTTAGCTCTATCAGACAAGTTCTCATGACATTCATAAGCTCTGGGTCCCTTCTTGCCACAGGCCCAGCATTCAATTACATGGTTCCGATTTGAGGTACTGGTCTCAGTCCCATCGTTTGTATTATGAGAGTTCTGCAGTGGACTATTGTTTAACCTTTCTGTAGTCCATGCATAAAGTGCAGGCAGACTGTCAAAACAGGTTCACAACACAGGTTGGCCTTTACCATCTCTAGGCATACAACAAGGTCTTATCAGATATACTATTCAGAGGACATGTTTGTTCCTAGAACCTTCCTTGCTGTTCTCCATCGGTCTCAGATTGGTAATCCCTTGAGTAGGAAAGAACAATGCTGCTTGTCATTGATGGTTGTGCTACAAAGTTTAAGTTCTTGATATAAGCGTTTGTAGCTGTATCGAGAAGTTGTACCCTGCTTCACAGTCTCCTAACTTTAATGCATACAACTTGTAGTAAAGGTAGTTTTCATTCAGCGGGATAATCTTTTCAAAGTCTCAATTAACAGCATTCCATAGTATTAATAGATTGTTATACTTGTCAGCAGTATAATCAGGAATTATATCTTCAGATATTGCAAGTCTTATACAAGCACTTGCCTTTAGCTTGCTAGTTTTAGATGCATTCTATTACTTCAATATTGCACTATCTTTCTTATCCTTTGCTGGTCTGGCAACATCGGGCTCCAAATTCCTTGTCAACCTCCAGAGTTCTTAGTGACTTAACAAGTCCTTTATACACATTGACCACTATTGATAGTTGATTCCATTCAGCTGCTCAAGGGCTGGGGCTGTCTGCCCAAACCCGCAGCTCATATGACTACTGTTCATATTCTGGCGTTGAATGTTGTAATTGATAAATGTAGCCATTCTTCATATCTTAGAAGATTGCTATTAAAGATAGCACAGCTTGTAACCTGATAGCAATTTGAAAGCCAAGTTGTGGTTGGTAGGAAAACTTGACTTGGTTTGAGTTGTGGATCGCACACCCAACAGGACAGTAGGGAGTGTTCCTCCTATATACACTTTGGTTGCCTCTCATGAGCCCTTATCTCCTTCAATCCTAAAGCCCCATGTGACTGTTGTTTCCCTTCTAGTCTTATCAGTTATTAGCCATCACCTTCCCTATCTATCATACCTTAACTCTGAACCCAGTACCATATCTATATACATCTGTCATATGGATTATCCTTTCTTCAATATTCGTTCAAGGTCAACAGGATTTCCTTTTGTTGTATTGTACAATCAGATGTTGCCTGCTTTGCCAGTTTTATTATTCTGAAATTAGTAAGTTTGGTCAACCTCTCGTTCTGTCTACCCAAATCTTTTTACCGGTTCTTAAACTTTCCCCAGGGTGACAATCCGTCGTCCATCTTCTCTTTTGTATGAGGCTCATCCATTGAGTGCACACCATGGTTACTGAACTGTGTATTATCTTCCACTATGTGTCCAACCCTCATGAGAAGGTCAAGGTGCCCATTCATGTCAGTTGGATAGTGCTTCTTGAGATCCCACACATTTCTAACCTCCTGGGTTATTCCTGACTATACCTTTCCTGCCACTTGGACTCGATCTGTGTAGCTCAGTTTATACATATTGTCAATTATCCAGTCCAAGTATTTGTCAATGTACCGTAGTTTCATAACCAAGTCTTGCCATTCAAGAAGAGATTACTCTCACTCCACTTGGTCACCACTAAAGGTTTCCTCTAGTCATTCCTACTAACCTTTCTAGGTTGGCAAGCGACTTCTGTTATTGACATAAATGCCAGTATACTAGGCTGCTTCCTTGTTACTGTGCCAATGTAACCCTAGGTACCAAGCATGAGCAGAGTCCTCTAGGAGGGGAATCACCAAGTTTACCTTATCAATATTGGTTAACTTGCAATCTACAAAGTATTGGAACTTAATCTCTACTCAGGTCAGGAAACTTGCCAGTTCTGCAAGCTTACATTTAAATTGAAGTATACTATACAACTTTGCTGGCTTCTTCTGCCAATGCCTCAGTATATATCTAGAGGCTGAACCGGTACACTGCAGGGTGCTCACTAGCCTCTTACCCCTGTGGTTGAATTGTTGCTTTTCTTCATTACTCCAATACTTCTGACGAACTCCCAGGAATAAAATAAGGTCAGGTAAGTGATTGCCACCATCACTGCTGTCAGTCCTATGAGGTATAGAGTCTCCTGAATTACCTCAAGCTTTAGTGATGCTGCCTTTGGGTAGCCGATTTCCATCTTCACTACCGGTGGAATATCTGCCTTGGGTTTCACCCTATTGATTATACCCAGTGAACCATTCCTCTGGTTTTCTTCAGTTACCCCCCTGGGGACGATTACCGACTAGGGGTTCGGAAGCTGATTGCTAGGCAGGTGGCTGACCACCTCCAGACAGCATCTGGGTCGGTGCCGGTTGGCTTATCCAGATGGACTCACTAAGCGTAGAACAAGTATCTGGTCATATTGGAGGCCCAACATGCATCTGCCATCCACTATACCCACACAATAGGGTGCCATCACTTTCTCTACTTGACTGATATACAAGTAGTACCTAGTGTGACTTAGTGTATCCCTATATATAATAGTATATGGACTTTATTGGCAACTCTTCAGGCTGGCAGCCCTTCTAGCAGTAATAGGTTTGATTCTCCAACCAACCACGTGATGTTTTAGTGAGCGCACATACCATGCTGGGCTTAGTGGGGGCAGTAGTGACCACCAGTACCCATGGGAGGGAACAGGGGTGCGTTTATGGAACTTGAATTGGAGTACCAGGGAAAGGGGTTTCAGGATTTAGATTCCCACAGGCCCTCGTCTGCTAGTTTACCCTGATGCGAAATAAGCGAGAACCTGATGCAAGGGTGGTCTTAGTCTGCCGGGAAGTGTGGTCTGTAGCATAGGCATAGGCATCAGTGCAGGCAGCAGGTGAGGAGTGGAGACCAGAATAGGGGCCAGTATTAGGACTGGTAGAGGGGTTGGCCTTGGAGCAGCAATTGCAGGTGTAAGTATCTCACTCATAGCAGGGGTTGAAGGGGCAGGTGTAGGATGGGGTGTTGGATCTGGTATGTCAGGTGGCAGGGTCCCTTTGGCTTTTGAGACCAATTTCTACACCTGACTACCATGGGTTGGACTGATTGCGGGACTCCCTAACGAATTACCTGCAATTGGGAAAGGGACTACAAGAGTGCTAGTAGATACACTTCTAAGTCAGTAGATGTAGAAATAGCTATTTTTCTATAGGCTTTCTGCGATTCGTATACCAACTGAGCTCAGGTATGCTGCCTACTACTGGTCTCATACATGGCAGGCAAGTTTCAGTGTAGGGTCATCTCATTTGTCATAGACAAGGGGTAGAGGGAGTATGGAGTAACGGGGTCACTCCTGGGAAGATAAATCCCAAGGTTACAACTGCACCAAACAACTGCAAACTGATCACCAAAAGTTCACAGGAATGTAAGAGTAAAGTGAACAGTACAACTGAATATTGGTAAGTCTGACGCTTCACTCAATTAACGTCTCAAGAGGATTGCTTGTTGCAGTAGAAGAGTTCTCACATAGATTTTCAAGTAGTTTTATCTTATTCAAGAAACTCCACAATGAGTTTACTCCAACTATTTCACCACACCTTTCTCCACTAGAAGTAGTCTGACATGTCCTGCTATGGTGCTCACCATTGCTGGCAAAGACCCCACAGAAAAGGCCCACAGCCAAGGCCTCTCACTCTTTGGCAGGATGTTTAAGGTACAAAGGTACCTTGCTTTTGGTCCTGACACCCAATGCTCTAAGTGCTTGGAATTTGGTTACTACCCTACCCAATGCACCAAAACCTCCCACTATGCTGTCTGTTCCCAGAAACATCCACCATATGTCCATACCTATGGCAGATCTGACTACCCTACCAAGGGGAAACCGTGCCTTCATACCTCTATCAAGTCCCTCAACCGTGGTAATGATCATCAGGCGACCTCCAAGAAGTATCTCACCTACCTACGTGCACACCAGGCTGCAACTGAGAGGAGGAATAGGACTGCTTAGATTTTATTACATGTATTTCCTTTGGATACGGTTAGGCTTTGGATGGAGTGGAGGATTTTATTTGTTGTTGTTTGCGCTTTGGCCAGAGTCCCCACGGAGCAGCCAGCACTATTATGTATTAGATAGGATTTTGAACAGGTACAGGAGAGTACCTTAGTATTGTATATACTGCCGCTTCAGGGGCCTCTGGCTCCGTAAGGTAGATAATGACACGCTCCGTCTCCGTTACAACTCCGGTCATTGAAAAAGATTTCCTAATCGGGAATGACTCAACACCGGAGAACTATCGTCACAATTACGGGTCTCGCACCGCACAGTTGGGGGGTGCTGGACCATTCCTTTTCGCTTCTGGCTCGGCCAGGTATTAGCTGTGGCCCCTACTATCCTCCCTCCAGAGTTAGTCCTCTTGGGGACTCTCTCTCCTGTCTGGAACTACCTCGCGGTGGTTCCCCCTCTTTACTTCCCTGCACTTGCTAGGCTCGCGTAGCATTTGCACGGTCGGCCTTCTCTTGGGTTGGGTTAGTCTGATGGTCAGTCTGCTTGGTGGTCCTCTGGGCTATCGGGGGCCTGGTCCTCCTCCTCGCATCGCATGGTTATGGTATCCCATCCGCTAAGTGACGCTGTCTCTTGAAGAACAAGGGACTACATGAGAGAAGTGGTAAAACACTGTGCACTGCCTAGGAGGGGGATGACCTCTGTGACCCCGGTTGTAGCCTGCTGCCGCATCGTTGACGGTGCCTTACCTGGTTTTGGCCTTCCACCCTCTCCTCCTCTCGCGTTGGCTGGCACCCTACTGCCCGGGTGCTCGGGGCCCTACCTCGTCACCACGCGGCAGCTCGTCTACCTGCCTGCTCCAAGCTGGCCTCGGCTGACGACTTCTCACCCCGGCTCTGATGTTCGCATGCTGCATCATCCACCCTTTCTGCTGGCATCCTCTATGCGGGGCTGGCATCCCCTCTACCTCCTCTCTCCGGCTCTGACTCTCGGCTACGGGGCCCATCCACCTAAGCCGGCATCTCACTGTCTCCTCTACACATCTCTGCTCTGACATCGCAATGTCATCCTACACCATTCACCCGCACAAAGTCTTGCCCTTCGATTGCTGCGAAGGCCGTGCCCCTGGTCGCTCTAAGTTAGCCCGAAAGGCTAGAACCATCCCATAGGTCTGCTGCGCGGGATTTTGACTTTCCGCAACCGCCCGTTAGGGCATTTTTAGGGGGTATTTTAATTTGTTTACTTGTTGCGATAACGCCAGTGGGGTTTTTTGTAGCTTCCTATTCTTCTTGTCGCTTGGGTTCCCTTAGTTTGTTTTGGCCTGCTGGGGGGCTGGGCTTCGGGGAGGGGTGTGCGGTTGGTCCCACCCCAGAGGGACTTGGGGCGATTTTTCCCGGGGGCGTGGAGGACGTGAAATTAAGGCTTTTGTATGCCATAGCGCGAGCTGCATGTACATGTCTGAGCCATAATCAAATATCCATATGAGTTAAAAAAAAAAAAAAAAAAAACCGTTACAACTCCGGTCATTGAAAAAGATTTCCTAATCGGGAACGACTTAACACCGGAGAACTATCGTCACAATTACGGCTCTCGCACTTCCCGCCTGGCGCGTGCTAGACCATTCCTTTTCACGTCTCGCTTCGCCACGCATTACTTATGGCCCCTACCATCCTCCCCCCGGAGTTAATCCTCTTGGGGGCCCTTTCTTCTCTCCGGGGTTGCCTCACGGCGGCCTCGCCTCCACTCTTCCGCGCATGTGCTAGCCTCACTTAGCATTTGCACGGTCGGCTTTCTCTTGCGTTGGGCTGATCTGACGGTCAGTGTGCTTGGTGGT
>PYWC01000001.1:2342900-2353300 GCA_003182015.1 Tuber magnatum | reverse complement strand
CCGGTCCTTCCTCCTCGGACCGCGGGGTTGGGTATTCTATCCACTAAGTGATGCTCTCTCTCGGAAAACAACGGACTACATGAGCGAAGCGGTAAAACACTGTGCGCTGCCTAGGGGGGGGATGGCCTCTGTGACCCCAGTTGCAGCCTGCTGCCACATCGTTGGCGGTGCCTCACCTGGCTTCGGTCTTCCACCTTCTCCTCCTCTCGCCATGGCTGGCACCCTACTGCCCGGGTCCTCGGGGCCCTACCCCCTCACCATCCAGTGGCTCTTCCACCTGCTCGTGCCAAGCTGCCTTCGGCTGGCGACTTGTCACCCCGCCTCTGATGTTCCTCATAGCATCACCCACCCTTTCAGCTAGCATCCTCCCTGCTGGGCTGGCGTCCCCTCGGCCTCCTGTTCCCGGCTCTGACTCTCATCTACAGAGGTCATCCAGGGAAGCTGGCACTTGACTCCCTCCTCTAGACATCCCGGCTCTGACATCGCGATGTCATCCTACACTTTTCACCCGGGCAGCGCCTTGCACTTCCCTTCTTACTAAGGCTATCCCCGTGGTCTCTCCACCTCAGGGCGATCAATTAGTCCTCACGCCTAGGAGCTCTCCATGGGTCTGCACGTGGAATTTGGACTTTTTGCACCCACCCCATAGAGCACTTTTGGGTGTACTTTTCTTTACTTGTTTGAGATGACACCAGTGGGGTTTTTTGTAGCTTCCTGCGGTTAGTGTTTCTGGGGTTTCTTTAGTTTGTTTCGGCTTGCTGCGGGACTGGGCTTCGGGGAGGGATGTGCGGTTGGCCGAAGACCAGAGGGGCTTGGGGCGATATTTCCCCAGGGGCGTGGAGGACATTTGGAATTAAGGCTTTTGTATGCCATAGCGCGAACTGCATGTACGGGTTTGAGCCATAATCAAATATCCATATGAGTAAAAAAAGAAAAAAAAAAAAAGAACTTAAGGCAGATAATGACACGCTCGGTCTCGGTTACACCTCTGGTCATTGAAAAAGATTTCCTACTCGGGAACGACTCCACACCAGCGAACTATTGCCACAATTACCAGTCTCGCACCCCCTGGCTGGGGGGTGCTAGACCATTTCTTTTCACTTCTCACTTGGCCAGGCATTACCTATGGCCCCTACTATCCTACCCCTAGAGTAACTCAAAACCAGAGAACTATTGTCACAATTACGGGTCTCGCACCCCCCGGCTGGGGGGTGCTAGACCATTTCTTTTCACTTCTCACTTGGCCAGGCATTACCTATGGCCCCTACTATCCTACCCCTAGAGTTAATCCCCTTGGGGGCCCTTCTTTCTGTCTGCGGTTGCCTCACGGTGGCCCCGCATCTATTCTTCCCCGCTCTTGCTAGGCTCGCTTAGTATTTGCACGGTCGGCTTTCTCTCANGATGTTGCTTGCGGCATCACCCACCCTTCCGGTTGGCATCCTCTCTGCTCGGCTGGCATCCCCTCTGCCCCCTCTTTGCGGCTCTGACCTTCATTTACGAGGGTCATCCACCCAAGCTGGCACCTTACTTCCTCCTCTACAGATCTCGGCTCTGACATCGCGATGTCATCCTACACTTTTCACCCGGGCAGTGCCTTGCCCTTTCGATTCCTGCTAAGGCCGTCCCCTTGGTCTCCGTGCCTCAGGGTGATGAATTAGACCGCAAGGCCAGGACCCTTCCATAGGTCTGCCTCGCAGGATTTTCACTTTCCGCAACCGCCTGTTAGGGCATCTTTAGGGCGTACTTTTCTTTACTTTTCTGAGATGACTCCAGTGGGGTTTTTTGTAGCTTCCTGCTGTTCTTGTTCCTTGGCTTTCCTTAGTTTGCTGCGGCCAGCTGGGGGACTGGGCTTCGGGGAGGGGTGTGCGCTTAGACCTAGACCAGAGGGACTTGGGGCGATTTTTTCCACTGGGGCGTGGAAGACGTTTTGGAATTAAGGCTTTTGTATGCCATAGCGCGTGCTGCATGTACATGTTTGAGCCACAATCAAATAAACATATGAGAAAAAAAAAAAAAGAAAAAAAAGAACTAAGGTAGATAATGACAAACTCCGTCTCCGTTCCAACTCCCGTTATTGAAAAAGATTTCCGAATTGGGAACGCCCCAACAGCAGAGAACTATCACCACATTTACAGGTCTCGTACACCCCCCGCTAGGGGTAGGGTCACATTCACGGGTCTCGCACCCCCCCTCCGGGGGGTGCCAGACCACCTCTTTTCCTCCCTCGCTTGGCCAGGCATTACCTATGGCCTCCACCTTCCCTCCCCCTGAGTTAATCCTCTAGGGGACGCTCCCTTCTGTCTGGAACTGCCCAACGGTGGTTCCACCTCTATACTTCCCCACTTTTGTTTGGCTCACTTAGCACTTGCGCGGTCAGCTTTTTCTGGGAAGGGTCAGTCTGATGGTCAGTCTGCTTGGTGGTCCTCCGGGTTATCGGGGGCCTGTTCCTGCCTCCCGCCTGGCACGGGTTTGGTATCCCATCCACTCAGTGACTCTTTCTCTTGGTGAACAAGGGACTACATGAGGGAAACGGTAAAACACTGCCCCCAGCCTGGGGGTGGGACGGCGCCAGTGGCCCTGGTTGCAGCCGGTTGCCTTATCGTTGTCCCTCCTCGCCTGGACTGGGCATTGCATCTTCTCCTCCTCTCGCGTTGGCTGGCACCCTACTACCCGGGTCCTCGGGGCCCTACCTCCTCACCATGCGGNCTTAGCATTTGCACGGTCGGCTTTCTCTTGCGTTGGGCTGATCTGACGGTCAGTGTGCTTGGTGGTCCTCTGGGCTATTGGGGGCCTGGTCCTTCCTCCTCACACCGCACGGTTATAGTATCCCATGCACTAAGTGGCGCTCTCTCTGGGAGAACAAGGGACTACATGAGAGAAGCAGTAAAACACTGTGCGCTGCCTAGTGGGGAGATGGCCTCGGTGACTCTGGTTGCAGCCTGCTGCCGTATCGTTGGCAGTGCCTCAACTAGTTTCGGCCTTCCACCTTCTCCTCCTTTCGCGTTGGCTGGTACCCTACTGCCTGGGTCCTCAGGGCCCTACCCCCTCACCACGCGGCAGGTCTTCTACCTGCCCGCTCCAAGCTGGCCTGGGCTTGCGACTTCTCATCCCGGCTCTGATGTTGGGTGCGGCATCACCCACCCCTTTGGCTGGCATCCTCTCTGCTCAGGTGGCATCCCCTCTGCCCCCTCTTTCTGGCTCTGCCTCTCGTTTACCGGAGTCATCCACTTAAGCTGGCCCCTTACGGCCTCCTCTATACAGCTCGGCTCTGACATCGCGATGTCATCCAATACTTTTCACCCAGGGAGCGTCTTGCCCTTCCACTCCTACTAAGGCCATCCCCCTGATCTTTCCACCTTAGGGCGATAAATTAGGCCGAAAGGCTAGGACCATTGTGTAGGTCTGCTGCACGGGATTGTAACTTTGCGCAACCGCCCGTTAGGGCATCTTTCGGAGGTACCTTTCTTTACTTGTTGAGATGACGCCAGTGGGGTTTTTTGTAGCTTCCTGCGCTTCTTGTCGCTTGGGTTTCTTTAGTTTCTTTCGGCTTGCTGGGGGACTGGGCTACGGGGAGGGGTGTATGGTTAGTCCCACACCAGAGAGACCTGGGGCGATTTTTCCCCTGGGGTGTGGAGGACGTTTCGAATTAAGGCTTTTGTATGCCATAGCGCGAGCCGCATATACAGGTTTTAGCCATAATCAAATATCCATCTGAGTTAAAAAAAAAAAAAAAGAACAAAAGAAAAAAAAGTAAGGTAGATAATGACGGCCTCCTGGACCTGCAACAGTTTGGCTCACTGCTGGGCCTTGGATGCTATGAGGCAATCGCTACCGTGTCCCACGAGGTTAAACTCTTCCGGTCAGCGGGCCTGAGGGTCTTCACGCTCTTCCTGGACATGAAGGGGGGGTTTGACAATGTCAACGCACCCCAACTCGCCATGATTCTCAGGAGCGCCCGTGCCCCGGCTTAGCTGGTTCGCTTGGTGTCTCCTTTTCTCTCCCAACGGGAATGCCGCCTAGTTTTTCAGGGCCCGCCCAACACCTTCTCTCCGGTGTCAGTGGGCATCCCCCAGGGGTCCCGGGTTTCCCCTCTTTTGTTTGTTATTTATGTTTCTTCTTTGCATATTCCAATACCCAGGGGTTTGGTCGTCTCGTATGGAGATGACCTCTCGGCAACAGTCGCCTCCTCCTCCTACCGCTTCAACCTTCGTCTCCTCTAGCACTACTTCCTGGCCCTCCTTGAGAGAGGGCGGCGGTCAGGTGTGGGGTTCTTGGTGCCCAAGACCGAACTCCTCCACTGGCGCACCCCCAGGGACAACCACCCTTTGTGTGTCTCCCCCGTTTGCCTGAATGGCCTCGTTGTTCCCCCCTCTCCCTTGGTTAGGTGCCGGGGCTTCTGGCTCACCCCAACTATGGACACCACCCCTCACTTCACTGGCCGCCTTGCCCTCACTCAGGCCTCCTTTGTCCTTGTTCGGAGCCTCAGTGATGCAGGGAAGGGCATGTCCCCCTGGTGCAACAGGAAACTTGTTGTTGGCCTCCGCCTCCCCATCCTCACGTAAAGTGGTGACGCGTTTAGTCCCTCCGCACCTATGCGCACAAAGATGGGCACTATTTGGCACCAGGTTCTGAGGTGGTGCACCAATTGTTTTTCATCTACACCCATTCCCGCCCTCTATGTGGAAGCAGCCCTCCCCCCCATTGCGACATATCTACTCACGAAAAAGAGGGCCGCCGCCATGCGACTCCTATGGTCTCCTCCTCGGTCAATCCCCGCTGCCGCAAGGCTAGATCCCTCTGTTCCCACCTGGGACAAGTGGCGTGCCCCGTCAGACAGAATAGACCTCCCCAGGGGGGTGGGGGGCAATGCCCGCCTGGCCCGCTGGTCAAGCGACATTTCGCGGTCCTACCGGGTCCACCTCCCCATTGATGCTACTACCGCCTTGGTGGCGCCCTGGATCCCCTCCCGACTCCCCTTGGCGGCCCCTCACCTTGTCTCCCATGTCGAGAATGATGGGAGCGAAGCCCCCTTCTACCACTCACCCAAGGCCCAGGTGAAGTCTGCAGCTATCCCCGATTGGTTGGGAATAGCTCCCCTAGTGGCTCCTCATTTCTACACCCCCTCGGCAACCCCCCATGCCTTTATGGGCCGTCTTCACCAGATGCGCTCTGGGAAGGGTTACCTTGCTGCACACTGCTCTTGGTTCAACCGTGACCAGTCGCCTATCTGTCCCTCCTGTGAGGAGAGTGAGGAGACTTTCGATCAGGCCATACTGCACTGCCTGGCTAAGGACCAGCCACGTGGAGCCCACCTCCAGAGCGTTACAACTCTGGCTCCAGATGCCCCCGTTTGGTCTTCGCTTCCCCTNCGGGAGGGGTCGGTCTGACCGTCAATCTGTCTGGTGGTGCTCTGGGCTATCGGGGACCCGGTCCTTCCTCCTCATACTGCAGGGTTCCAGTATCCCATCCACTACGTGACCCTCTCCCTCGGAGGACAAGAGACTACCTGAGAGAAGTGCTAAAACACGCTGCGCTGCCTAGAGGGTGGATGACCTCGGTGACCCCGGTCGCAGCGTGCTGCCGCATCGTTCGTGGTGCCTCACCTGGTTTCGGCCTTCCACCTTCCCCTCCTCTCGCGGTGGCTGGCACTCTACTGCCCGGGTCCTCGTGGCCCTAACTCCTCACCATGCGTCAGGTCTTCTACCTGCCCGCTCCAAGGTGGCCTCGACTGGTGACTTCTCAACCCGGCTCTGATGTTGCTTGCGCCATCACCCACCCTTTCGGCTGGCATCCTCTCTGCTCGGCTGGCATCCCCTCTGGCTCCTCTTTCTGGCTCTGACTCTCGTCTACGGGGGTCATCCACTTAAGCTGGTACCTTACTGCCTCCTCTACACATCTCGGCTCTGACATTGCGATGTCATCCTATACTTTTCACCCAGCCAGGGCCTTGCCCTTCGATTCTTACTAAGGCCATCCCCCTGGTCTCTCCGGCTTAGGGCGATCAATTAGGCCTCAGGGCCGGGACCCCCCTGTCGGTCTGCGCATCGAATTGTGACTTTCTACACCCGCCCCGTAGGGCACTTCTGGGGGTAGTTTTCTTTACTTCTTTGACATGACGCCAGTGGGGTTTTTTGTAGCTTCCTGCTCTTCTTGTTGCTGAGGTTTCTTTAGTTTGTTTCGGCTTGCTGGCGGCCTGGGCTTCGGGGAGGGATGTGCGGCTAGTCCCAGGCCAGAGGCACTTGGGATGATTTTTCCCCTGAGGCGTGAGGGACGTGAAATTAAGGGTTTTATATGCCATAGCGCAAGCTGCCGGTATGTGTTGGAGCCCTTATTAAATATGCATATGAGTAAAAAAAAAATACAAACTAAGGAAAATAAGGCAGATAATGCCATCCTCCATCTCCGGTACAACTCTGGTCATTGGAAAAGATTTTCTAATCGGGAACGACTTAATACCAGAGAACTATCGTCACAATTACGGCTCTCACACCCCCCTGCTGGGGGCTGCTAGACCGCTCCTTTTCACTTTTCGCTTGGCCGGGCATTACTTATGGCCCCTACCATCCTCCCCCCGGAGTTAATCCTCTTGGGGGCGCTTTCTTCTCTCCGGGGTTGCCTCACGGCGGCCTCGCCTCCACTCTTCCCCGCATGTGCTAGCCTCACTTAGCATTTGCACGGTCGGCTTTCTCTTGGGTTGGGCTGATCTGACGGTCCGTGTGCTTGGTGGTCTTCTGGGATATTGGGAGCCTGTTCCTTCTTCCTTTCATCGCACGGTTATGGTATCCCATCCACTAAGTGACGCTTTCTCTCCGAGAACAAGAGACTACATGAGAGAAGCGGTAAAACACTGTGCTTCGCCTAGGGGGGGGATGGCTCCTGTGACCCCGGTTGCAGCCTGCTGCCGCATCGTTGCCGGTACCTTACCTGGTCTGGGTCTTCTATCTTTTCATCGCTTCGGGTAGCCTGGCACCCTCCTGCTGGGGTCCTCGGGGCCCTACCTCCTCACCATGCGGAAGCTCTTCTACCTGTCCTCTCGAAGCCGGCCTCGCCTGGCGACTTTTCACCGTGGCTCTGATGTTGCTTGCGGCATCCTCTATCCCCTTCGGCTGGCATCCTCCCTGCTGGGCGTGCATCCCCTCTTCCTCCTCTTTCCGGCCGCACTCTGTTGCCGTTACAACCACAGCGAAAGAAAAAACCACACCAAAATTTTCGCCGAGCTTCCCACTCATTGGTCAACAACCTATTCTCACCGGTTCACCCCCCATGTTTATAGACTTTTCATCAACAAATCATCCTCTATTGTTNCTGCCTTATTTCCCTTACTCCTCCCCCCTTCCCTCTACCTCTATCCACTCTCTCCACCTCTGCTGCTCCCTCTGCTCCCATCCCTCCTCCCTTTCCACCACCTCCTCTTCCCATTCCTCTTCCTCCTCCCCTCTTCCTCCATTGCCAGAGCACTCTTTGATGGTCACCTGTTCCAGGTAATCCATCCTTGTTCCTTCCCAACTCTCTCCCACAAATCTCCCAATCACGAACAGGCCAGCCTTGGATACAAGTACATCTGGAAGGTGAAAGTGTTGAGCAACAGGTCTGAGAAGGTGTCTGTATGATTGGTATTTGTTGCAATACAGTAGAATGTGCTCTGGTATGTGTGGTGCTGGTGTTTGCTTGTTACAAGTACAACTGTTGGTGATGGTATCATCCACTCTTTTTTTTTTTTTTTAACTCATATGTTATTTGATTATGGCTCAAACACGTACATGCAACTCGCGCTATGGCATACAAAAGCCTTAATTCCAAAACGTCCTCCATGCCCCAGGGGAAAAATTGCCCCAAGTCCCTCTGGTCTGGGACTAAACGCACATCCCTCCCCGAAGCCCAGTCCCCCAGCAAGCCGAAACAAACTTAAGAAACCCAAGCAACAAGAAGAGCAGGAAGCTACAAAAAACCCCACTGGCGTCATCTCAAACAAGTAAGGAAAGGTTCCCCCAAAAGATGCCCTAACGGGTGGTTGCGGAAAGTGACAATCCCGCGCGGCAGACCTATGGAAGGGTCCTGGCCTTTCGGCCTAATTAATCGCCCTAAGGCGGGGAGACCAGGGGGGTGCCCTCAGGAGGAATCGAAGGGGCACGGTGCTGCCCGGGTGAAAAGGGTAGGATGACATCGCGATGTCAGAGCCGAGATGTGTAGAGGAGGTAGTAAGGTGCCAGCTTAAGTGGATGACTCCCGTGAATGAGAGGCAGAGCTGGGAAGAGTGAAGCAGAGGGGATGCCAGCCCAGCAGAGAGGATGCCAGCCTAAAGGGTGGGTGATGCCGCACGCAACATCAGAGCCGGGGTGAAAAGTCGCCAGCCGAGGCCAGCTTGGAGCAGGCAGGTAGAAGAGCTGCCGCATGGTGAGGAGGTAGGGCCCCGAGGACCCGGGCAGTAGGGTGCCAGCCGACGTGCGAGGAGGAGAAGGTGGAAGGCCAAAACCAGGCGAGGCACTGCCAACGATACGGCAGCAGGCTGCAACCGGGGTCACAGAGGCTATCCACCCCCCAGGCAGTGCACAGTGTTTTACCGCTTCTCTCATGTAGTCCCTTGTTCTCCAAGAGAGAGCGTCACTTAGTGGATGGGATACCATAACCGTGCAGTGCAAGGAGGAAGGAACAGGCCCCCGATAACCCGGAGGACCACCAAGCAGACTGACCATCAGACCAGCCCAACCCAAGANAAAATAACATATGAGTTAAAAAAAAAAAAGAAAAAAAAAATACGGTAGATAATAATATATAATAATAATAATAATGGTCCAACATGCCTCCGTAAAGACCTTTCAGGCGTGCATGTGTCGACACTCTATACTCAGCACTTGCCTCATGCAGTAATCGTTTCTTTGGCATCTGCTGGTTTTCCTCACTGGAGTGAAAACCTCTGCCCATCTGTGTCATAACCGCGACTAATGGTTAAGACACCTGATGAACTGGATGGTCTATGACAGCCTTCCCATATACATCGATCACTACGCGATCCAGGAAGCTATCATGAGCAGTTCATCAACTTACCGTTTATGACTGCCAGTGTTGCAGTGTCTTCCGCAGGATATGGTGGTCGTGGACTACTCCAATGGGCACTACCTATGACAACCATCTTGGATCCACCTTAAGTGTGGTACTGATCCTGTTTCTCGTGCCTCCATACTTTCCTTGGAGAGCCTATGGCGTTGGAGACACCTGCAGGTTCCATAGGTGTAAAACTCTCGCAGCAGCCGGAGCAGGACCCATGACCACCTATGGGACCCCCATGGTTAACTCGCGTTACCTCCCCCAGCTTTGGTCCCTTATGATCTGAACAACCTGTAGGTAGTACTTCATCTTCCATGCTATACCCTCTTGTAAATCCTGGAAACACCCTATGGTCAACCGGACAGCCACAATGTATATGGTGTTGTAACCTGATCCACCATGATACCCTCTTGCCAGGTTGTCCACAACCACTCAACCCTGAGTCCGTAATGTCCAGGATTCAAGGTGGAATAGGAGTAGCCTGATCGGAATGATGTCTCCAATTTATACCTAGGCCAGACCGGCGGGAACTCTGGATTTCAATGTTATACATGGCTTTGGCGGACAGACACGCTGGTCATATCCACCAGTCCCTGCCACCGACTTCTGATCACCAGGCATGGTAACTCAGGTTTCTAGACAGGGTAACCCGAGTGCCCAGGCAGGGTAACCATGATCCCTGAGCAGAGTAACCTACTCAGGAGCTCAGGGTAACTTTAACCTGTTACCGTGTCCATTCAGATGGTAGAGATAGACCTCTCACCCCTTCACCTGCCCTGTTACCCGGCAAAGCTGGGTCACTTGTCCTCAGTATATCTGTACGTACGTTAACACCCCTTAAGAATGCATGCTTTACTGTTCATGACTGAACCCTGACTATCAGGTTTCCATGAGTCCAACCCTTACATGCCCTCCTGTCCCCACCAGTCTCACTTAGGGCCCTCTGCAGTGGTATAGGCCCATTTGCTATAAACTATCCATGCGGGCGTATTACACCATTCCCCTCTTCTCTATTGTCCATTCTGGACTATCAACATTGTCTCTTATTTCCATGACTTGATTCACTTAAGACTCTGTGGTCCCAGGACTTGGGTAGATATCATTGGTGGAAATCCTCAACATCCGGTAAGACTGTTCTTTCTAGCAACCTGTAGGGCTGACTCCGTTGCCGTTACAACCGCAGCGAAAGAAAAAACCACACCAAATTTTTCGCCAAGCTTCCACCTTATTGGTCAACACCCTTTTCTCACCGCTTCACCCCTCACTTTACAGACTTTTTATCAACAAATCATCCTCTATTATTTGTTTTTCATCAACCTTTATCAACTGAGTCCCTCCCCGATCCCCTCTGATGT
>PYWC01000001.1:2317532-2337923 GCA_003182015.1 Tuber magnatum | reverse complement strand
GGTATCCTCTCTGCCGGGCTGGCACCCCCTCTGCCTCCTCTTTCCGGCTCTGACCCTCGTCTACGGGGGTCATCCACTTAAGCTGGCACCTTACTGCCTTCTCTACACATCTGGGCTCTGACATCGCGATGTCATCCTACCCTTTCCACCCGGGCAGCACCTTGCCCCTTCGATTCCTCCTGAGGCCGCCCCCTTGGTCTCTCCGCCTTAGGGCGATTAATTAGGCCGAGAGGCCAGGACCCTTCCATAGGTCTGCCGGGCGGGATTGTGACTTTCGGCAACCCCGCGTTAGGGCATCTTCAGGGGGAACCTTTCTGTACTTGTTTGAGATGACGCCAGTGGGGTTCTTTGTAGCTTCCTGCTCTTCTTGTCGCTTGGGTTTCTTTAGTTTGTTTCGGCTTGCTGGGGGACTGGGCTTCGGGGAGGGATGTGCGCTTGGTCCCAGACCAGAGGGACGTGGGGCAATTTCTCCCCTGGGGCGTGGAGGACGTTTGGAATTAAGGCTTTGGTATGCCATAGCGCGAGCTGCATGTACGGGTTTGAGCCATAATCAAATATCCATATGAGTTAAAAAAAAAGAAAAAAAAGAAAGAAATCAGTGAGGCAATAACAGGTAATAATAATAATAACACCCCAGGCGGGTTTCTTCCGATTTGCAGCCTGACAGAGAGAACTGGTCTTGGCTGTCCCACTGACCACTTGTAATGATGGGGAACGCAGATAGAAGAATAGGTTTTGAGGGGACAGAGGGAATCACCAGTACCCCAGGAAGAAAGCTTTCAGGTGTCCCAGGTCTGATGATTGCAGTTCTGCGCAATGGAGTCTCAGTATAACGACCCAGCACACAGGAGCTATAGAAGTCGGAAGCTACACACATACCGGTAGCCTGGAGGCGAACTAGTAGGGACCGGCAGGGAAGTGAGTACTTGAGCTATCGAGACCGGCTGGCCCCGGCTTCGAGAGTGAACCAAATTAGCTGCCCAGGTACTTAGGTACCTGGGTACACGCGGGCGACGTGGCAGCGGACTTAGTGACTTCCGAAGGGGCACTTACTCAGCTAGGCCGGGAAACTGGAGACAGGTCAGAGATGTCTATTGCGGGCGACGGGATAGACAGGGTAACAGGAAAACATTATCTTGTCCGCCGGACAAGGTTACCCTACCCTTTTGATCAGGTTGCCCAGCCAAAGTCCTGAGTTACCCTACCTTTCACTACGAAGGTTCTCGCGGAGTTCGGGGAAAATGAGCGGAATGTTTGTCACGCGGAGCCACAAGTAATACTGGACTCCAGGGTTCTGGGAGATGCTATTGGGCGAGCTAGGCAGCTCCAAAGAAGGTGTAAATGGGAGACGTTATTCCGATCGTATCCCGGCGGTTCCGCCTGAAGGCCGGGATAGCATGGGCAAACGGTTGTGTAGTTGTGTGCAGTCTAGCAAAGTGGATGGTTTGGAGACCTGCTTGCAATACCAGATATGTCGCTGCCCTCTGGTCGACCGTACGCTGTTTGCAGGATATATAAGGGGGCATAGTGCCGAAGGGGGAGTACCCCCTCCAAGTTGCGCAGAGTAAGATGGACCAAAACTGTCCCAGTTAACGGGAGTTAACCGCAGGGGTAGCGAAGGTAGTCCCAGGTGGTGCCGGGGCAGCCATCAGAGTTCTAGACCTACCAAGCCTGAAAGTGTCCCCAACGTCAGGGGGCTCAAACAGGGACGTGCAGAGACACTATAAGCATGATTCCTACTGTAGGTAAGGTGGGTCCGAGGTAGTGGTCATGTGTAGCACCCATTGGACCCCTTCCGGATCATGGTCCCATGTGGAAGACACCGGAAGTCCGCGTACTGTCAATGGTGGACAGATAAAAGGCTCACGGTAGCTTCCGGCGCCAAGTAGTGAACAATGCAAATGGGAAAGGTGTCATAGATAGTCCAGTTCATGCGGCGTCTTGACTGTTAGCCACTGGAAAGACGACGATGTGCAGAAGCTTTCACTATGGGGGGCAAACCGCGAATGCACCGCAGAAACGATAACCACATAAGGTGAACGCTAACCGGAGTGCGTTGACACATGCATGCCCAAACGGTGTGCCCAGAGACGTGTCGGACCGCCCTTAGCGGAGAAGGGTCTGCTGAAATGGTTGGAGTAAACTGATGGGGGACTTTCTGGCATAAGATAAAACTTCCCGAAAGTCTATGCGAGAACTCTGCTACTCCCACAATCAATCCTCCCGAGACCTCAATTGAGTGAAGCATCAGGCTTAACGATATTGAGTTTTACCGTTTACTTTACTCTTACATTGGCGTGAACTTTTGGCAATACGTTTGAAGTTCTTCAGTGCAGTCGCAACCTTGGGATCCATCTTCCTAGGGGTGCCCCCGTTACAACTTGAAACATGTCTCTTTAGACTTCATCAATGGTCTGACCTGGAGCGAGGGCCATAATGACATTTGAGTTATGGTGCACAGACTAGCCGTAATGTGTCCTCTACTCTCCTGCCTCGTGAGTGTCGATGTCCCGTTACTGGCCAAGCTATATCTCAATTCCATATGCAAATTCCAAAGTCTTTCCAGTTCCATGAGCTCTGATCACAGCTTTCAGTTGACCTTGGAGTTCAGCAGAACTGTCCGTGATTATCTACTGGTATCATTTAAGCTCTCAACCACCTTCTATCCTGTGATAGATTGCCAGACCAAAAGAGTTAATGCTACCATGAAACAATCCTGATGTGCCCATGTCTAGTACTAACAGTATAACTGGTCCCTTAGGCTACTCATAGCTGAGTTCGCTCTAAACAACTCTAGCTCTGAGTCTACTAGCCTAACTCAATTCTGTGCTGACCATGGTTATTACTTCTAAGTAGGCATTTTAGAAACTCCTACTGCAGCCCCAGCGGAGCCAGAGGCTCGGCAGTGCACTCATCATATGAGGGAAACAGATAACCACCTCAGTTCTGAGATCGCTGATGCCCAGCACCATTAACAGGCATATGCCAATTAAGGTTGCCTACCAGCTTAGGACTACAGGGTTAGAGATATCGTATGGCTCAATGATAAGAATATCAGACTTAGGGCCACACTCCCAGAAACTAGATGGCAAGCACTTTGGCCCATATCTGGTAACCAACCAGATAGGTACTCATGCATACTGCCTTGATCTTCCTGCTTCCATGAGGATACACAGTGTCCTCTATATTTACCGTCTCGCACTTGCGGACCATAACCCTCTTCTAGGAGGATTTGTACCCCCCCCCCTACTGATAGAAGTTAATAGGCAGCAGGAATAGTAGGTAAAAAGGACAGAAGATGCCAAGACGGTTTAAGTAAACCCACAGTATCTGCTATAATGCAGAGAATTCAAATAAACAACTAGAAAACTAGCAGAGACAGTAAACAGACTACATGTGATGCATGAGCTCTACTGATGGTACCAAACCAAGCAGTGCCCTCTTCCTGAGCAGTGATGCTGTGCCTTCGAGGTCTTTGGCAAAACAGACAGGAGCCAGTATCCTGACCATCTCATCAGGGTATAATACCATTGGGACTTTGGTTGCACAAATGTGAATGGGGGTTTAGATGGTTGCCTAACCGGTGAAAGGGTTGCCTAGCTTAGGTTGCGCACAATGGAACCTGAATGAAACTGATAGGAGATTGCGGCTCCTTATAAGAATGCAGTTAGAGATATTTCACTTTCTCAGAAGTACGGTTACCTTAGTTATATAAATGGGTAAGCTGCCGTTGTAATTTACTTTCCCTATACAACCTGGTAATTTTCTCCCTACAGTAGTACTTAGTAATTACTTTTCTATTTTTCTTTCGCATTACTGGAACTGTGAATCCTGGAATCCAGTACCTGAGCCCCTCAAGTTTGGATACCAATATGTCTTGTCTCTATGCCTATACCTTTCTCTCATCCCATCTGCTGTGGTGTGTCTTGAATTATCAGCTCTTAACCTTACACGACCATGCCTGTTATGAATACTCCCATTGAGAGAGTAAGAGTCATCTAATAATCTATACTATAGCAGTTCAATACCACTTGTGCCTGGTGTTCTTTTTGTCATTCTGCCTTCTCTTCCATCTAACCTTTTATTTAGATCAATTTATCTGCAGTTCCATTTAGCTTGCCCGCTTGGTACTCAATACTATAGTATAATTCGGTTACAAACTTGAACCACGAGGTTTCCCTGCAGTTCAAGATACATTTTGTTGCAAACTTTTTTAAATCTAGTGTATTAGTCAGAATCATAACTCTGCAGCCAATAAGGTAATAGTAGCATTCTTTGCAGGCATGTACTACTGCAACGAGCTCCTGCTTGTAGATATTGTAGTTGCCTCCTATAGTGCTATATTTCTTATAGTACCTGGTGACTCAATGCAGAATTCCTGCATTATTATATTGTGACATAATCCCAGCAGAGACCAAATTGGAGTTGTTAGTTTCAATAATGATATCTTTCAGAAAAGCAAAGTGAGCCAAGATAGGGGCCATAAGAAGGACTATTTTCAGCTTGTAGAATACCTGCTGCCACTCCAGAGTCAATACAAAGTATTTGTTCTTTTCGGTGAATTCAGTCAGCAGGCAGGTTAGATGCAAAAAGGCAATCAGAGCTGATGGTAGAAGTTCCTAAAACCTATGAAAGCAGGAATGTTGTATAGAAAGTCAGATAAGGGCGAACTAATTATTGCTTTCAACTTCATATGATTTATCAGGATTGTCTTAGTAGTGATAACAAATCCTAGACACTTAACAGCGTCTATGTGGAACTACACTTTCTCGGAATTGATTTCCAGGTCCACCTTAACAAGGATGTTTAGGACCTTGTGGATATGCTCCACATATACTTCCTCTATTTCACTATGAAGTGTAATGTTATCCAGGTAGACTGCATAGAAGTAGTCCAATACTGGATAAAAAGCTTTAATAATGTAGGCCTGAAAGGTTGCTGGCATATTGGTAAGAGTGAAGAGCATAATGTTATATTTGTATAGACAGTAATAGGTAAGGAAAACAGGTTTCCATTCTTCTTCTTCCTTCATGCATATTAGATTGCATATTTCACAAAATTCCGGCTTGGTGAAGATCTTGGTTTTGACTATTTGTATGACTGTTTCAGTCAGGAGTTGTAACCAGGAATCATTCTGGATAATTTCCTTGTTCAGCTCTTGATAGTTAATATATAACCATAATAATACATCTATTTTTTTGATAAAGAGAATGGGAAAAGCTACTGGTTAGGTGCTGGAGTGAATAACATCTTTTTTCAAATGTCTATGGAGTCAACCTCTTAGAGCTTCAGGTTTATAGAGGGGACAGGTTATTGAGAGGTCAAAATTAGAGTAGCAAAGCCTGGTTTCAGGGGAGTGGTAAGGACAGAAAATTGATGTGGTAGTGGTTGGTTCTATTCTCTTTCTGCGAAGATAGGTATAATGTTGTAGTATTCCAGCAAAACAAGTTCTCTTACCTCTTGTTCCTCAAGAACCTTGCAGGCCAGGCTCTGGTGAATTGTATCATCTTAGAGGAAATAGAGATGTCATCCTCTGCTTACCAGGTATCAGTGATGTCAGAAGAGTAGTTCCAAAAGCAACATTGTGACTCAAGAGGGATGGTACTACTAGTGAATATGATAGTAATGTCATGTTGTTTCAGCTATGGAATACCAAGAATCAGTGGGTAGTGGCCTAGTTTGGTGAAAATATAGGCAAGGCTTTGAAGTAGACATTGATCTTCAATTGTATCAGGGTCAGGTTGTTAATAGAGTCAGAGATAAGAGGTCTTCAGTTGATTACTGCCGGCTGGATAGACTGCTTTAGTTTGTTCAGGTAAAGGTCATAGTGCTGAGGAAAGTGTTTATCCCCTGGTGCAGCACTTGTTGCACGGAGGTTGATGAGGCTATCAGAAGGCATTATCGTTTATTTGTCTTTAATGTTCCGGTGATAAACAAGTGGTTATTTGCAACTACTTTTTCTCTTTTCTCGAAGGCAGAATGGATATAGGAAAAGAAGAAAAAGGCTTAACATGTGTGTAATGGGTAGGGTCTATGCAGGATCAAGCATAGTGTCGCTGCCACGTGACAGGGGTATCATAGCATTGGGCTTTTGGTTGCATACATGGGAGCTAGAGTTGTATGGTTCAGGTTGTGATAAACTTATCAATTGTAATAGGTAAAAGGAGAAAGATTTTGACAACAATCTTCCAACCCAAAACAAGTTAAATCAAAAAGGCTAAAATCATGAAACTATAGAAAATGATCAGAAGATACATTCTATGATTTAAGGAATTCTATAATCAACTGGGAAGTGCTTCAAAGTTTAATTTAAAGATGCATGATTTTGTACACAGTGATTTTGAAATAGCTACCAATTTATTGTATAAAGATATTTCAAGACCAAACTTCCTACCATTTCTAGCCTGGGTTTAGGGCAAGAAACACACGAAGACCTAATCTTGGCATCATGACTAATCACTAATTAGTAAGAAAATAATAGAACTTAAATCTGTTAAAATATATTTCTGATAAACAAAACACAGTACAATTTTACCCAAGTTCTACAAAGCTACAGGCCATTATAGTAGGAAGTCGCAGGATGAAGCATATTCTCCACCTTGTAGCTCAACAGTGAAAAGACTATAATAGTTCTAATCTAGGAAATCAGTCTGATATCAAGCTGAACAGTAGCACCCTAAATGAAGATACTTATCAAGTTGGAACTGAATGTGCTACTACCAATTCAGATTCTGAGCTAAAAAGCTCAAATGATGAGGAAGAACAAGAGGAAGAAGAAGGAGAGAACAATGTACAAGGACTGGTAGTAGGAATTAGAGAAAGTAAGTATAGGTTAGTACCTGATAATTAATGTCACTAAATATAAAACTAATAGGAGTACATATAGCAAGCTGAAGATTGTTCAACTAAGCAAATTTGATACCATTAGTGGAAGTCAAAATAGAGCAGGAACTGGGCTGCATGGTTGAGCTGGAGATGGCGATTCTAAAAGGAATTTCAGAAGAAAGAACAAGCAGCTATGTAAGAGGGTAGAGGAATATGTAAGATGTTTGACAATTGAAGCTTTATTTAAATAACAGCAGGTATGAATTCTATAATTCCAGGTTTCAAATCGCTAGGTAAGAATCTGATATCTAAAATCAGTGACTTATAGTCTTTTAATAGGCTAAAAGTAATAGCTTAAGCTCAATCATACCAATTCCTGAAATCAGAGGGCAGGATTCTAAAATCACAAGCAGGGCTGAAGATAAGTTAGGAGACATAAAAGAACCAATAATTCAACTTCAAAGGAGACTAAAATCAAAAGCTGTGGAAACACAGGAGTAGTTGATGGGACAATAGTATTGATAGTATAAGTATGTTCTAATATATCTTCAGTCTCAAAGCCAAAACATGGAGTGTTTATAAGGTCTTGCTGCAAAAACAGTAGCTGCGACCTTGTGAAAGAAAAGCCAGGTTTCATGCTATCTAGCAGCCCAGTCCAGTATGTGAATACAAAATCAAATTATACTACTGAGAGAGGAATAAGTTTATCAGCAAAAGAGTCCCTGACAAGCTAATAAGGAACTCTTGCTCCATACAAGGAATACTATTGCTAGAATGGAGAAAGGCTTACTTTAAAACACTTGGCAAGTGAGGTGCAAAAGTATCTTGCATCAGATGAATATAAGCAGGCAGCACATTAATATCCCAATGAGTCGGTTGATAATAAGGCAAAATCGATAGAGGGGGTTACTGGTATGGGTACTCAAAAAGGTTATAAAAAGGAGTCTATATGAGCTTGCGCTACATGAAGATAGCCAAGAAAGCTAGGTTACTAGTACAAAGATATTTGTATATGAATTTATTATAATTGCCATAAATGTATCGAAATAGTTGCATATCGCAAGCAATTTCTGGAAAACTCTAGAACAGCTTCAGCCCCAGATTATTGAGCATGATGAAAGTGGACACCAAAAGCTTTCTCCACCAACTACTCTAATTACAAGCAAACTACTGGTACAATGTATATATGATAAGTCTACTTTTAGTGGTCATGATGGAAGACATCAAGCATAGATAAGCAAGAACCAAGTTTATTTGAGAAAGAAAATACAAGGCAAGGGGATTATGATAAGTGACTGTCTGTTTCCTAATGGGTGGGTAACTTTACCACCAGATATTTCAAAGACTATATTGGAAGCAAAAGACCTGGATCTACAACAAGGCTATGCTATAGAATTCTTTGGGTATGACAAGAATAATGATGGCTATTGGAAGTGGGAAAACCTGGTTGATCATATTTTGAAACCTGTAATTCTGATGATTGAAATAACGTATCCTCGAGAAATGTTTGCAGCCTTATATTTCTTTGATAATGCTACCAGCTACTATGGTTATGCAGTTGATGCACTTCAGACTACAGCAATGAACCTAAGCCCGAAAGGTGATCAGACTTATATGAGAAATACTTCATTTATCAATATACAAACTTAGCTACAGGAAGAACAGTGCATGGTATTTTCCACTGGTTGCCACAAGTTTCCAAATAAACAAAAAGGGTTGCGAGAAATTCTAAGTAACATGGGCTTGGGACCAATGGCCTTAAACTTGGCTGTAAGGCTAAGCAGTATTCCTCTTGTAAGGAGTTAGACAAGAAGCAGGCCAAAATTATTAAGACTGGATAATGTCCAAAGCCTAAAGATGAGTGCTCCTCCTAATGGCATGGTTTGCAATATTTAGAGACCCTGTCTATAGTCTCTCTTGTTCAAAAATATCCTGCCCACAAAGTTCTCAAAACATATTCTGCCGCTAATGAGTATTGTGTCTGATACTACCTTAATGTTCAGCTGGACTTTAATACTCAACAGTGTCTGATACTGGAGTAGATACAGCGAAATAGGCATATGGTCTTATTGTATCCAAAGTTTTACAGTGAACTTAATTGGATCGAATACAACTGGGGATGGGCTAAGCACTATACCGATGACAATTGTAGTTAGCAGATTGAAACTTTGAGAGAAACAACACCTAAGGCCTTAGACCCAGTTGGAACGGAAGTAATTTGGAAATTTTATTGTAAAAGTCTGCCAATAATAAAGGCCTATAGGGAGGGATTAGTATATGGTACAAATGAGTTTCAGAATACTGTATATAAATCATATCACAGGACACATGAGAATAAAATATAAGTTCTCAGCTGCTAAGTAATAAAACTTGCGCTTGATAGATATTTTATTTGGAATACAATTGGTAAACTTATTCAATTCATAAATGCAATCTTTCCCAATTACCCTCAATTTGTGTATTCTAAATTCCTAACCTCTATTGGAACTAGAAAATAAAATAAAAACCCCTATTTTCAATGCTTACTAAGCATTTGGCTCAATGGCCGCCTCTACAGGTTTATCGCGACCGGAACCATACAACCAATACGAACGAAGACTTTCGCTTTGTTACTTATTAGTAATCTGTTCCCAGTATTGGCCGTCCAGCACGTTACGCTCTGGCGCCAGTGGCGTTGTCGGGTGCCATAGGGTTGTGGCTGAATGCCAATCCTTCTTACCGGCTTCCTAACCGTAAATTTGAACCGCGTCACGTCTCCTCGCGTTGTTTCCCTACCCTACTCTAACCACCCCCATCATCCGACGACAGTCTTCACGTCTATCCTCGTCCTGTCCCCTACCAAACCTTTTCTTTCTTCGACCACCAAAGGCATTCCTTCCTCTGGTTTCCACTCCTTCACTACCTACTACCAACCAGGCTTCGCGACACCACTATCGCTAGCCTATTTCCTACCGCGACCATTTTACGATCGATCTTAGACCGATTTCTTCATCCACCCAAGATGCCCCCCCAGATTGTTACTTCTGATTCGGACAGCGATGGTGACATTATCGCTGCCAAAGCCACTGCCAACGACGTTGATGTTGCAAGTGTCGCAAGTGGCGATGATGTTGCCGCTGATGTTCCCGAAGACGAGGAGGAATATATTGTTGAGGGGATTAAGAGTCACCGTTATGATGGCAAAGTATTTTCTGTAATAAATTATTCCCCATATGACATTTTCCTAACTCAAATATAGCAATTGTTTCTTCTCGTCAAGTGGAAGGGCTATGAGCGCAAGTCTGATATGACCTGGGAGCCTGAGGAAAACTGCGAGTATGTTTAACCCTCTCGCTTCCTTCCTTTTCTCTTCGCCCTCTTTTTTAATATATTATCTAACCGCGGACAGAGGTGCAAAGGAAATCTTGCAGCAATATTACACTTCTATCGGTGGGCGTCCAACCTTCGAATCTTCCCCTGCCCTTAAAGGTAAGAGAAGTAGAACCTCCCTTGGATCCACCCCTGCCGCCTCCAAGGCCGTCAAGCGAGCGAAAACCTCGACCCCCGCCGATACCAACAAGAATGGCAATGAGTCTTCTCCTGCAGATGGCGACGCTTGGAACCCTCCAAAAGGAAGCTGGGAAGATGAGATTACCTGCATCGATACTATTGAAAAGACCGAAAAGGGTCTTGTATGTTATGTGCAGTGGTAATTTGCCCTGGGAGAACTGTTTTCTGCAGCTTGTGCTAATTAGTAATGCAGGAACAACGGCAGAAAGTCCCAGCACGAGATCGGCACAGTTTATAGAAAATGTCCGCAAACTGTAAGCCCCCCACTTGTACAAACAACCACATGGGGCCCGCTACTTACACTCTTGCCCAGATGTTGCGCTTCTATGAACAACATCTCGTGTTCAAGGAGAGTGGATCTCTCTAATCCCCATCCGTATCCTCCAGAAACAATCAGAAAGCGAAAAATACAACCAAGAAAACTTTAAAACTCTCGGTGAAATCGTATTACAGCAAGCCTTTTAACACGATACTGGCCTACCGCCACTCATTCACCGGGTCGGCCTTGCTAGAGTTGTTAATCCTTCATTTGCTCTCGGACGTCATAGTTTGCTCTGCTTGCTGTATTGTTCTTTTCTATTGATTCCTTCCGCCCCGTTTTCTCTGGTTTCTTAGTTCCCTTTTTTTGCTTCTCCCCTCCTATGTTTGCCCATCTGCTGCTGATATCACTTTCTTGCCCATTTTATTCCTTCCTTGGTCTCCATCGGATGTTCCCGTTTCCATCATTCTACTTCTACACCTGTCTTTAGTAAATGGCTCGGGAAAAAAATGGCAACCCATCTCTACTTTCAATTCTTGCCCCTTGCTCACATCTTTCCCTTCCTTCAGGTTCGGTCTCAGTCTACCTCTCTTCTTTTTCTGCCCCACAAGTTCATCCGTGCCTCGGGCACGCTGGAAAAAAGGGGATGCAAGAAAGAAAGAAAAAAGTCCTCCACTCTCCCCTGGCAGGAGGCAATAATCCAGAAATATCAAAGTACACACGGTTCACTATCGGATTGAATGAAGGGACGGCGTTATTGATCTTTTTCCTTCTTTTTCCTTCACATCCTCTCTATCTCGTTGTCTCCCTGTTTGTCTGTTATAACTATAGTCTAAACGTCCTTTGCCAAAATTAGCCACTTGCCAACTTGTTTACCTCCTACTTTTTCCTTCTCACGTTGCCGGTTCTGGGGCCTTGTGTGGATTCCGTGCTACCGGTACCTCACTCGCCCACCCCACCTCGCTCCGATCGTCCCCAGCTTGCTGTCTGTTCGGCCGGCCGGCTGTTATACTTGTACCTAGCTGGCTAGCTACCTACGTTCCTACTGTCCTCAGCCATGTATGTATTCTTGTTTACAGTTTTTCCCACCCCGGTTACCCTGTTTTACTACCGGTTGGTCGATGGTGCAGTACGATATCCAGTTCGATCCCCAATCTTGCTCGCTCGCTCGAAGTCTTGAGTCTATCGCGCAATTGTCCCCGTTTCATCTGTTAGCGTCGTTATAATAATAGAGGTGTCTTACCGTTTTCAAGCCCGGGATTCGAAAGTGGGTGAATGGGACAGCAACCGATTCTGCACCCAAGTTATTCCTGACTGGAGAAACGAGGTTTTCCTCCGCCCCTCCTGTCTCCATATAGATGCTTCCATATTGTCCTAGCTGTATACCCCGCGAACCTCTATCGCTTCTTCCACCTCCTCCCCGAGCACCCTTCGATCGTCCCTCCTGCGCCCCCCTAACACTACTCCGAATTGCGCCGTTGCGTCGAGACTAGTAATGCCGATAAGCACTTTCGCTTTCAGGCCTGGACGGATGGACAATAGCCGCGATTATCCGCCTAATGCCGAACATCCCGGCTGGGATTATCTGCAGTTACTGCCTTCCTTCCATACCAAGACGCTCTCGCCTCTAGCATCTACTCCACTCCGTGACATGCGTATCTTACACCAGAGCGCCCAAGCAGGAGTTCTATCCTCCGGTTCCCACTTCAAGCATTCACGGTGGGGTGTAGCGGGGTGGGCACTGTGCGCCACAACCGCACTGTCTTGACCTGCGGGTAGCGGAATTTCACTTGTCGATACTCATATCATGGAAGCCGAGACAACGAACATGGGGGCTCAACGCACAGACTAAACACGATCGCCATCTGCCAAGGTATTTTTATTGTATTTTTTGTTGAGTTCCCCCGTTCGTTGACCCCCCACCTATGTTATCTTAACTGCATTATAGATTCTATGAACGTCCTGTAGGTTCCTATATTATCAACGTTCTTCACCTATCCCACCTTCTGCACCCGGCCGTCATCTGGTCCCGCCCCTGCCATTCACACTATCGTGGACGTGACAGCCAGCGAGACATTCCGTACCATGCTATTTGCTTGATAAGCTCCGTTATGAGCTTGCCTCCCTGTATGCTCCCGGATCTCACATGGAATCAAAGCTGTCTTATCATTCAATTCAACCTGAATACGCTGCGTCTGTCTCTGATGTAATACCTCCTCGACAAGCAGGCCTCCGGAGGGCACAAGAACCGTACTTCATCAATAGACGTAATGCCACTCCAATTAGGAATATAATATGAACTCGATCGCGTGTAAAAAAACATTCAATCTATTGTCAGGATTGCTTCTGAAGCTTCAAGGACGACCTCACCCCTCCCACTTTCATTGACCCAGGAAACCACGCATAAATCGGAAGAAAAAACAGACCAAACTATAACCCCAAACGTTTTCTACTATATCTCTGTCGGCCTAGCTACGATGGACTACTTAAGCGTACATTTTGTATGCCCCAAGCGCAACAAGAGCAGCTACAAAGATGAAAGCGTAGAGGGTACTATATCCACGATTGCTGTCAGCAAATCTGTGGGAGCGCAGTATATTTGTAGAAGGCTCGTATAGCGAGGAATCCCGAGTTCCCCTGCCAAAAAAAAAAATAGTTTGGAGCGACTCACGTTCCGGCATCATTGCTCTGAGTCTGGGAGGTGAAACTTGGAGTGGTGACAGGAGGCTTCGGGTCGGATGCCTGTAAGGTGTCACAGGTCAGTTAAAATGAACGGCCCCCACAATTGCCGGGGTCAGATGGAGGGCTTAGTGAGCATACGGTTCTCTTGAGTGTGCCAACCAACAATCCGTTGAGAATTTCTCGAGCTTCGTCCGAATGTCCGACATCCTACATTCACAACCTTGGGGTGAGTATATTGTATATGGTAGGTAGACATATGGGAAGATAATTAAAGGGAGGTACCTCAAAGGCTAGAGTCGCATCCTGTCCGGCCACATCCATCAGGACTTCTTCTCCACCCCTGCGTCGGTAGATTGGTGGTTAGAATCGTAGGAGAGGTGGATAGCTCGGGCACATACGGGTGCTCATCAACAAAATCCCCACAAGAGTAAACCATATCGTGGACAACAAGCCAGAGGTCCTGTCAAGCAAGAGAGTCAGTAAGACCACGTGAACTAATCCAATGTAGGGTTCTAGGAAAGAGCAGGGTCCGGTAGATGACAAGGCAAGAAAGAAAAGCTAACTTTCTTCGATTGATGTTCCTTAACATCGGCAAGGGTGTATTCGGCAGACATTGTAAGGAATTTGAAAGGGATCTATGGGGATTGATCTTGTAAGGTCAAATGCTGTTCCCAAGGCGACAGAGGCGATAGAGCGGTTCAAAGAGTAAAAGGGCAGCCGATCCAACAATTCTCCTTTTAAGTCCTCTGAATGTTGGGACGGGAACAAGGGCAGGGTAAAAGCGTATGTTAGGGCGAGAAGTGTTCGGAGGAGTAGGGAGAGGAGAGGTGGTGGTGATTGTGTTCAAGTCGATGGTAGGAGGAAGGGGAGGAAGGAATGTGTCTATTGACAGGAGAGAGCTATCTACCGTAACCGGTATATGTGAGAAAATACGGTAGGGAAAAGAAAAGATTGCGCTCAACGCCGTACTGACAGAGAGGGCTGCGGAAGTGTCGCCGCAGACTTTCTTGATGTGGTTTAGGGCAAGACAGGTAACCAATCAAGTTGCAAGGTTAAACAACCATCTCGAATTCAAGAGCATTGGACCCCGGATAATCATTTCTGGATCTTGCTTGTAGGTTGTGGGTCAACTGAAGTCAGATCTGGCTCGTTTTGATCAATTCCGCCTTTTTGAAATATTTTTGCACGGTTCTTTTCTGTCTCGGGTCGTACTGGAGCATATACCGGTGCTGGAGGACGAGTAACAAAGTCATTCCAAATTGATCTGGCGTCCTTTGCCCCATGGACACGCATAAGGGCGGATCTGACAACCGCGGGTGCGCTGGTTGACCACGGGATATCAGTTCGGAGACAAAAATAATGGTTGACCTGCTGGACAATACTATAGTGCCAGCATACATACCACTCCTTTGACATTCACTGCTGCGACATTAGTAAGCATAACACAACTCTAGATATACTTTATACAGCAGAATGTTTTGAGGAACAGAGACAATAGAACAAATAGATACAAATTATGAGCTTAAGTCATTATATACAATCCTTTCGTCTTGATAATAGTCTTAGTTTTTGTAGAAATATTTTTTACTAATTGCTTGAATAAATAGTTTAGTATGATATTAACTTTTAACAATAAATAAGTATTTTTTCTATTATTGGTTTTATATTCTCTACTAATCTAGGATTTCCAAGTAAATAAGAATAGTATTGATGGTAATGCCTCTGGAAATTTCGACTAATATATTTAATAGAGTTGAGATCTAGTAAATATTATAGCAAATTCTCCAGAGCTATATATTATTCTACATCAATTATACTATAAAAAACTATACAATAAGCATACTGGTACTGTTCTACTAGTGTAGGCCCTTCAAGACCTGGAGGAATTTGGAAAATCTTTGATTTATGTACTACTGGTCTAAAATATCTACCAAACAATAGGCTTAGAACAATATCGCAATCATACAAGAAACTTTTCTTCTATTATAGAGGCAAAGCCATAGATGGTTATGATTTGTTTTGTTTTTTCTTGGCCTGACCCTTCTTCTCTATTCCAGCTGGCTGGCTAAGATATCTTGATGTAGGTGGCAGCAGGTATTGGGACCAGACAAAGTGATCTGATTAGATGGGGTATTCGATGATCAGATCCCACTTTTGAGATAGGTGTATGGTATAGTACTATACATTACTTATCCTATAATACTGTAATAATTATTAGCTCTTAGGTTTACTTAGCTCCTACATTAGAAGCAAGAGATTTGATTGGATAGCTTATCAGATAATCAAATTGAATATGCTGATCTGCCAACAGTACATAATAGATATAAGAATTAGACTAATATATATATTTTTCAAAATACTTTTAAACTATCATATCTTATACTACTAAATCTCTAGAGTTCTTTATATTTATTTATTACTTTAGACTATATTTCTATATAATGCCTTGCCTGGTATCTATATTTAAAATACTAGTTATATTTCTCCAGTATATTAAGAGATCAGATATTAATTTTGATCTCACAATTTGTATATGAGTGCATTTATATAAAACAGAATACAATTTCCAACAACAACAAATATGACCAAATAATTCTAAGTATTGAGTATATGGCAAAGTACTCTGTAACATACTTGGAATATATTTGAAATTACAAATAGAAGAATAATGGACCTCTGCATATAATATTAATAATTGTAGTTAAAATGTATTACTCATATAGAATGACAGGCAGCCAAGAGATACATTGAATAGCAAAATTTCAAATACTTTCCTGAGTACAATTTGTTGTTATTGCAATATTCCTCAACCATAAAAGTTTGAGAAATGTTTTACAAACAGAACAAAAAAGTACTTATATCAGCAAATGCTATAGAACTAATAACAGTATACTTATCTACCAGGATTAAGCAATACATCCAAGGGAGTTAATAACAGGTAAGACCTGAATGAATATATATTTTCACTTATTTTTAAACTATAAACTATAAGCCCTATCTATTAAAACAGTCTGGTTGTGAAAAATAAATCTTTTTATGGTATGAGATACCCACAATGTATAGCTAGAAGGGATTTAAAATGTAATACCTTATATAAGCAGGGTTAGGGGTAGCTAATTACAAATTGGTACTTTAAAGGTTATATATTTAATGCATGTTCCTAGTTAACTTATTCTAGCTCTTTTCATAGATCATAAGTTAGGAATAGAAAATCTCATTTATGTTTGTGTTTGTAACTATAATATTCCACGATGGTTAGTGTGCTCTGAATATAGATGATGATATCTGAGTCCCAGCCATCTGAGCTTCTGCTTCTTCTCTGTAGGATACCTAAGCGCTTAAGTCTTCAATTGTGAGACTTGTTCATCAAAGGATATATAAAACATGACTATGTAGGAGAAGAGTAAGGTAGTAAAGTTATAGGTAAAAAGATACAAGGTTGATAGCATAAAGAGCTCATGCTCCTGGGTCCTTGTGATATCTTTTATACTTGCTCTTTACAGTAATCCTAACCCTGTATCTTATACTCTGGAGTCATGTGCTTTAGTAATGTGGACTAATCGTGTCACATGTGTATGACCCCTGACTCAGTATTTGAGTTATGAGTGAAGGTTATATCATCATGTGGCTGGCAACTGCAAGTTGCTCAAGCCCATCAACGAAATATAAAATACTAGGGACCTACAACATTGAGTTGTGTGAGACATGGTGAGACTCATGCAAGTCATGTTGTGAAAGTCTAGCTAATTCACCTTACTGGTAAGCCTGACCAATCTGCCTTATTGGTAAACATAACTCCACTTTTTCCACACTGTTCTGAGTCTTCTACAATGTAACTAATCTTCCAACCCTATTAACATTTTTTATATTAGCTTCTCTCTCTCTCTTCAGCCCATGTCCAATCAGACTTTACTTTACTACCTCTTTATTCACCTTTCCTTGAGGGCCGCTGCATACTTGCCGGTCTGCAATTCATCTTGTTGGCTGTCCTGGTACTCTTTCAGTAGCCGGCTCCATGCATGAAAGATTTCTCTTGAAAAGGTTAAGGGAAACCATCATGCACCCTTGTCCTTTATGCAGGAGATAAAAGGTCTCATCTTGATCAGAAGATCTAGTCCCACTGGGATGATGGTATTACAACTACCTGAATCCAGTAAGTCTCTCAAGAAGTCTATCAATATGGATTGCCTCGGCTTATTGGCTGCTTCATTGGGGATCAATGGTCCACAAGGTGTATATCATGTCACTTTACTGGCGGTACGAACATTGTAGTTTTTGATGCATGGTTCTATTGTTTCTTGAATTTCTGACTAGTTACATTGGTGGTATTCCGGCTTCATAGTTTTTGCCAATCTACTATGACCTGCTGCTGGTATATTGTGCTTTCTTCATCTTAATTCCATTGGGATTTGCACGTCATCCAGTATCTATATCTTCTCCTTATATCCGAGGTGCTTGCCATTCTACTGGCATAGTCCTAGTGCCCCAACCTTTCTTTCCTTATCTCTCTGTTTGAATTCGTTCTAGATTTTTTGTATCTGTTTGTCCTGCCCACTTTTGCTCGTGTCCGTGTCTCTTACATTGTTCTATATTCCCACTACTACAATTCCTTACAAACATCTCCCTTTTGGTGGTAAGATATATTGCTTTTTGGCCAATTCTGTGCCCTTGTTGCCTTGTGGTTAATTGTTCACTCATCGTGTGTGAGCATTGGGTTTTGGTACTCCTTCTCCTGGTCAGTATCCTATTCTGAAGTCAAAATGACTCAGCTTCTCCATCCATTGCATTTGACCTTTTTCCAGTGCCTTCATTATCATGAATAGTACCAAGTTCTTACTATCAGTTAGGACCTTGATGTGATGATTGGTATTTTGCACATAACCCCTCTAGTCCGCAAGGGCCTAAACCATTGCTAGTGGCTCTTTGTCATGTCCACCCTCATTGCGCATATATGATAATATGGTCCTAGACTGACAGACAACAAGTCTCTTTTTTTTAGTCAATACATTCTGATTATAGGATCCTCAGAGAGATATATTTTATTACATCTTGGACAATTGTTTTTTCTTTCTCTAGGTTCAAGTGCACCACCATTGGTGCTGGTATTATCTTTGTTCACCACTTGTTGCGGACCTTATCTTGTTCGCTTCCATAGCAGCATTAGACATGCTTTGTGAGTAGTTATTATTATTATAAATCATTAAGCTTGTAGAGCACAAGGCTATGAAGCTGAGAAAGTACATGATTGCAGTGCTCCACACTACTGGTCCCTGATTCTATCTCCTAAATCTTTGTGTCTTCTTCACACTGGGCCCCCTGCCTTATTCCTCTTACTCCTACCCCCTTCCCTCTACCTCTATCCACTCTCTCCACCTCTCCTGCCCATTCCTTTTCCTCCTCCCCTCTCCCTCCATTACCAGAGCACTCTTTGATGGTCACCTGTCCCAGGTAGTCCATCCTTGTTCCTGCCCAACTCTCTTGCACAAATGTCCCAACAGTCAACAGGCCAGCCTTGGATCCAAGCACATCTGGTAGGTGAAGGTGTTGAGCAACAGGTCTGAGAAGATGTCTGTATGATTGGTATTTGTTGCAATACAGTAGAATGTGCTCTGGTGTGTGTGGTGCTGGTGTTTGCTTGTCACAAGTACAACTGTTGGAGATGGTATCATCCACCCTGNAGCCTCCTCTCTCCGGCTCTGACTCACGCTCACGGGGGTCATCCACCTAAGCTGGCACCTTACTGCCTCCTCTACACATCTCGGCTCTGACATCGCGATGTCATCCTCCGCTTCTCACCTGGGCAACGCCGTGCCCCTCGCTTCCTGCTAAGGCCGTCCCCTTGCTCTCCTCGTCTCAGAGCGATAAATTAGGCCGTGAGGCCAGGACCCTTCCATAGGTCTGCTGCGAGGGATTATGACTTTCCGCATCCGCCCGTTAGGGCATCTTTAGAGGTACTTTTCTTTACTTGTTCGAGATGACGCCAGGGGGGTTTTTTGTAGCCTCCTGCTCTTCTTGTTGCTTGGGTTTCTTTACTTTGTTTCGGCTTGCTGGGGGACCGGGCTTCGGGGAGGGATGTGCGGTTAGTCCCAAACCAGAGGGACTTGTGGCGATTTTTCCCCCGGGGCGTGGAGGACAGTTTGAAATTAAGGCTTTTCAATGCCATAGCGCGAGCTGCATGTACGTCGTTGAGCCATAATCAAATAGACATATGAGTAAAAAAAAAAAAAACAAAAAAAAGTTACGCGCAATGATACCACGCTCGGCGCCCGCTACTTTCCTCTCGCTTAAAAATATTACCGCTTTCGGCTGTGCAAAACTCCAGGCTCTTGCGTGGCAACCGTCCCGACACACCAGTTTTTCTCTGTCGCTTAGCCTTCAGGCTCCAAGCAAGCAGCCCACTCCACCCCCAGCCTGGTGGCAAACGATGGCTGACCAACATCCTCCTCCTCAATCCTCATCTGGGGGGCCCCTCCGCACAGTCTCTAGTCATGCCAGTATGAGGACTAATCCCACTGGCAGAGTTTCCTCCCCCGCCCCGAATGAGCGCCAGTCGTGCACGAATCCTTTGCGTGCTGCTCCGGGTTTGTTAGGCCTCAACCCGGCCTCCCACCCTTCAGTTTTTTCCCCATTTTTCGTACAGGAAGATCTCAATACTTAGTTGGTCGACGTTTGGACCCTCGCCCCACTTATTTCTCACCTTGTACGATTGGTGGCTACCTTCGGCCAACAGGTGGAAAACCTGTCTACGAAGTTGGACACAATCCCTGCCCGACCCCTGCGGCCGTTTCCCCTCCTGACCCTGTGATCCCAGCCCCCATTAAGGACCTATCTTCGTAGATAGGTTCTTTGGCCTCCCGCCCCCCGATTATGCCAAGCCTCCCTGTGCCGAAAAAGGCATCTCAATCCGCCCCTACCAAGAAGAACCTTCAGGCTAGGCTCAGCCCTCGCACTGTCCCCTCAACCGACTTTCCGACCTGCGTCGATGGGAAGTGGTATGGGAACCCGGAGGAATACGCCAGGACACATCCAAACTCCCGCGAGTGTACTGTTTATTACGCTTCCATTAACCCGAAGGG
>PYWC01000001.1:2226223-2295987 GCA_003182015.1 Tuber magnatum | reverse complement strand
CAAAGAAAATCAAAAAACCAAGTACTAACAAGGAAACAAAAGTCAATGGAAAAGGTAAAACAAGAGATACTTAGCTGAAAATTGAACTATGGCCAGTAGAGGCCAATGGTAGGCTCTTCTGAAGTTTTGAGAGCAGGAGCTCTCAAACTCAAGAAGTTGGTAGCTGAGTGTGTAGAATTCAGGGGTAAAAATAGGGGTAAAATTAAGAAATTGTGCCAAGAGATCATCAAAAGTGTGAATCATGAGCTGAAATTTGCTGGAAGAGTATAAAGTGGTTTATTAAACAGGAATCCCTGTGGAGGGAAAAGGGGAAGGGCTGGTTATAGAGAAATGTTATGGTAGGGTTTTTGGTTGCTGTTGGCAGCTTCTTTTTGTGAGTAGTTGGTATATTGCTTTCACTGTTCTGCTAAAACCCTCTATGACACAACTGTAGACCTTATAAAAGCCCCTGAAACCTTGGATGTCCACCCTTGTTTTCCAGTACTTCCTTCTTCCATATCATTCAAGTCTTGCCTGGGTCTGTTTGTATCCTCTCCAAATCAAGGTTAATGCTAAGGCATTCCACTACCTGCTTGTAGAACTCGGATTTCCTATTTTTCAACCTCTCTCCTGATTTTTGTATGTCCTATCTCATGTTCCTAATATTCTTTCTATATTGGTCCATGCCTTTACAGTATATGAGTGTATTGTCCAAATAGATAATGCAACATACATCTAGGTATTGGCTTAATACTCTATTGATCTATTCTTGAAACCTTGCTATTGTATTGGTTAGGGCAAATGGTATGACCAGGTCCTTCTACATCCCATATCTCATGACGAACACCGTCTTCCTTTTGTTCCCTTGCTTGATTCTGCTATTGTACCATGCCTCCTTGACGGTGAGCTTAGTAAAGTATTTTGCTTAACCAATTGGGTAAAGGCCTCGGAAATTAGTGGCAGTGGGTATGAATCCTTCTTTATAATCTTGTTGATAGTGCCAGAGTCTACACACAGTTGTAGTTTTGCATTCTTCGTTTGTATGAATACGCTTGCCATTTCTTCTTGCATAAAGCAGTCTGTGATCCATTCTCATTACAGGTTCTGTGCGCTATACAGCTTGAATTCTTGTAACTTCGTTTCCCACAAGTGGCAAATTCTTTCACAGGGAATAGGTCATCATTCCAGAATTGTATTCCACCGTACACTCACTTCCAATCTAGTATTACTTCTGTCATGTCTTCTTCCTGGAATATCTCCTGCTGTGGCTGGTATTCCTGGGGAATTAAATGGTGTAAAGGTTTGTCTTCCTTCTGGTGTTTGTGTCGAATTGCCAGTTCAGTGCTAATCTTGATTTGGCCTGGATGGCTCGGTCTTGATCCCATCATAGCTTGAAGATTCTTGTATTGTCTGCACGATAGTAAAACTTTCCTAACGCTAAAGCTGCAATCTTGTGTCTTTTAACTTGTCTGTAGGTCTCCTGTACTTCACTTCTCCCTTGATCCAAATTTCTGAATTCTTTCATTTGTTGGATAGTTTCAGCAAAGAGACTCCACTTCTTCATATTTCTCATCCCTGATCTTCTCAATAATTAGTTGTGCAATATCCTTGCCTTTTTCCATCAGGTATTCCTTGTAGCCCAAGTTTACCAAAATGACCCTTATTTTACTAGCATTGTCAGTATCTATTATCTCTTCCTCCCTGATGAGTTGATACTTGACTGTTAAACTGCTGCATGGAGTCATCTCTCCATAGGTGCCTTGTAGTAGCCCAATCACCATTCCCATGGCTAGTGTTATCTGTGCTCTGGCAGGTATCATCCCTTGTTTATTGGCATGCAGGTCATGTCCTGACACGTTGGCTCATCACTACATAGGCACTTTTGCCACTTTTGTCTACTCCATTACTTGGATCCATCGATTCTCCTGTCCTCTTGGGGTACTTTGTTCATGCAGGACCTGGATTCATAAAAACCTTTTAATCCAGTTTTGTTCTTAGATGTCCCCTGTGGGGGTTGTGTATACTAAGAGTGAACTGTTTTGACACCCAGTTGTACACCATTTATTCACAAATATTATCTTGTTATTTTTCTCTTCGATTGTTGGAATATGTTGTCTCAATTATGATATCACTAGGACTGACTTATATGTTTGTAGGTTGGTAGCCAGCAAGGTTACCACTTTCCTCTGGTATCCAATGTCTCCAAATACCGGCACCATATCGCTAATTAGCCCTATAGTGCTCTTTATTTATTCTGCTATGAGTGCACTTCCTAGTTGTCTGGTTGAGCTACTGTTGAGCCCCTGTTAGTTGTATATCCTGTTATGGGTGATGTTCTCTATCACTTCTAGGTTAATGATTGCATGTTCTACAATCATTTCTTTTTTGCCCTGTAGCAATGTCTGAACTATCACATGATGTCTTTTATGTTCAAGAGCTGTTGTGAACAATATTGCATAATAGTCTACTACCATGTTGGGTTTTAGTTGCAACCTGTCTCTTAGACCACCTAATGCTAGAGACCCTCCCCTTTTCCCTCTTCATCCTCTGCTGTGTTGGGCCGCATCACCTGTAGTGTAGTCAGAGTTAGAATCTGCCGAGTTGCCTTTAGTTAGTTCTCTTGGTCTAGCTGGGTCCTGTTCTAACTGCCTCTTGAGAGCCTGCAGTTGTGTAGCACATAGCCACTACCCCCACACTATAGACATAGTCTTCCTGGCATTTTTCTTGAGTATGCTTGTCATGATAAATCAATCTTTGGCCTCTTCTTTATTGCGGCTAGGTCCATCACGTCAACTCCCTGGCTGGTTGTGAGTAGGAAGGACATGAACCTGCCATTCTCGTTTGCAGCCCTGTCTTCAACTCAGTTGTTGTCCTTCCTTGTTGGATGTGTTTGACCATGTCCAACCATTGTTCCCTCTCTATCACCCATAGTGCAGAATCTGCCGCAGTCCTCTATTTCATCTGTACCTTATCCCATGCATCTTGCAATCAGGGATTCTATGTATGCAAGAAACAACTTCAAAAAATTGTACAGTCATTATTGGCCTCCACTACCAGGTACTAGAACCAATTCCAGAAATTTATCATATTTTCCTTACCTTATTGTATGGTTTCCAGCTTGCTTTAACCTGCTTGTTTTACATTAATATCTCGAAATTGTTCCTTGAGTACCTGCTTGCAGCTGTCCCAAGTTTCCCACTCTCAGTCTTTGGTTTCTTCAACTTATACAGTTATCCACTTGCCTGCTGTGTTGTACTGAAGCAACTCGGCATAAACTACCTGGGTAGTATTGTAGTCTTCTCCATAGTTCTTGGCTTGAAGGTACCTTTCTAGTTATATGAGGAATCCTTGTAGCTTTATCCTGTTGCCTGTGAAGAGGTCTGATGCTTTTGCTTTTGGGGTGCTATATTCACTAGTTTTGTCAATCTGTATCATTTCGGGCAGGAACCTAAGCACTTTGCCTGTTCTGCACACCCTCTGGCGCTGTGGTGTTATTGTCATTGTCCTGATTCCTAATATTCCCACATGCTTATCTTTTTCAGAAGACTAAGTTATCTCTTGTTATTAGTCTTCCACTGTAGCTAGACTCCGGAGTCTGCTTTCATCTTGTGAGAACCCAATATGACTAACTTCTGCTCCTAATCCTAGGAGTTCCAGGTAATCATCAATTTTATTTTTATTATAACCATCTATTGTCTCTTCATTCTAGGTTTGCCATCGCTACCCACTGGTCTTGTTGTATCACGAGCCATATTTGACTTGTACACTATGATATGTAGGGTTTCCTACTAGTCAGTAGGTTTTGACAACAGCTGATGATACCTGAGCCCTGGATGTCTGAAGTTCTCCCACTTCTTGCAAGTTGAATAGCTAGGTCCCCAAGGCACCGATCCTATGACTGATTCTTGGGAGTATGTGTGCAACATTGTTACTGAAAGGAAGAGTAAAGTTGTAAAGCTATATCTAACAAGATACCAAGATGATAGCATGAAGGGCTCATCATCCTAAGGCCTATGAACCTCTTTTATACTCTTTCCTCCTGCAAACTCTAACCCTGTAACGCCTACCCTTGATTTAGCAGCCATGGTTATATGTGCTAATCACAGTATATACATTGGACTTATGACTCACTATTCGGCTTATGTAGAAAAGTACTTCTATTACGCTAGTGGGAACTACAAGATATGCAAATGCATTAACGAATTATAAGATACTAGTGACTCACAATTCTAAGACAAGGGAGACCCGATGACACTCATGTGCATCATAGTGTGAAAGTTTAACCAATCTGCCATACTGCTAAGTCTGACCAATCCAGCTTGCTGGTAAGCTTAACTATTCTTCCTGCCCACTATTCTGAGTCTTCTATGATGTCCCCAACCTTCTGCTCCCATTAACAGTTGTAACAATAACTTGTGATAGTATATACCTTGTTTAATCAGAGATGAATAAAGGAGATCTTCTGAATCAGATTATACCACAAGTTCAACAAGACCTCTAGCAATATAGTTTAGGCAATTCAGCTTTACTATGTTCTTGGGGCTTGGTCAATCAACGTACTCTTCAATTTGGAGATTCAAGGATAAGGATTAAATGGGATCAGATAGTAGTATAATATTTTTTTACTATAGTACCAGAATGATAAAGATTATAGAAGGCATAGTGAATTCTGATAGGAAATTATCAGAACAGAGGGAATCAAGTAAAGGCACCAGCAGGAAATATAGACTGTATTTGGCAATAGTGTAAATGGTGGATATGAATGAGTTTCAATAAAGCTCCAATTCTTGTACTGCTAGTGTATTCCATCAGACCCTTTAGCCAGACTTAGAGTCTACCAAGTACAAGGGAATAGCAACTGCACTTAGACTACATATAGTTGGCTGGGAACCATATCTTTGCTAGAAAGCTAGGTCTAAGACATGTGAGAATCCTACAAGAAGGATCAACTATACCATGAAGGAAGGGCTACAATCTTAAAGGTTAGGCAAAGCACTGGTTCTAAGGACTCAATATCTGATGCTAGTATTTAGGCACTTTATTCTGGAAGTTGCAGTTTCAGCAGAATCTTAATGCACTAAAGTGTAATCAACTATGGCAAGCTTTCCTGCTAATAGAAGAAAGGAGTTTGCTGAAAAGGTTGTTGATAGGATTGGGTCAGGGCCAATAGTGTGCAAGTAAATCATGACTCATAAAGTATCAAGTGTGCACAAATAGATAATATCAAAGGAGCCTCAGAAAATATACAATAAAGTTATTAGCTTGTTGGAAGATGCTGATACAAGGTTGGCTGTTCAACTCTATATTCGGCTATAACAATTGCTACTAGTTAGCACTTCCTTCACGCAGGCGACTATGCCTTAGCCTTGAACATGTGAGACTACACGTCTTCTTCAGAGTCTGATAGCCAAGTATCCAAGGCTTGTATTTGATAACTTGCTTACAAGGGTAGGTGTGGAGCAGGGCCACATAGGTGAAGAGTAACATGGTAAAGTTACAAGTAAGAAGATACGAAGATGATAGCCTGAAGAGCTCATCCTCCTGGGTTCTGGTGACTGTTTTTATAGTTGCTCCTCATACCAACCCTAACCCTGTAACTTATACTCCTGAATCACCTGCCATTGTCATGTGCGCTAAGTGCGTCACATGTGTGAGACCCATGACTTGCTCCCTGAGTCATGTGCGAAAGCAATTACATCATATGATATGGCAATTGGAAGTTGTCTAAATGCATTAACCAATTACAACACACTAGCAACTCACAAGTGTGAGTCAGGTGAGACCCCATGACCGCAATGTGAGTCATGGTGTAAAAGCCTAACCAATCTGCCTTGCCAGCAAGCCTTACCAGTTAGCCTTACTCAGTCCTCTCAGCATTCTGTTCTGAGTCATCCATGACCTAAGAAACCATCCTCCCCAGTCACCATTTGTGACATTAGCTCCCCTCTCCACCTGGCCTGAGTCCCATCCTGCTATGTTCTTAATGTCTCCTCCTTCACCTTTTCTCGGTGATTGTGGCATACTTTCTTGTTCGCAATTTATCATTGGGGGCATTGATGTCTTCTTCCAGCAACCAGTCTCCCAGATGCTTTCAGGCTTCATGCTCCCAGGCCCAGCTTGTCTCTTCCGCCTTCAATCTCCAGTTGACTTCGCCCCAGCAATTGATCATTCATCTCCATCAGTGGATCGTTACCTCCTTTCTCATGACCAATTCTTTCGGTTGGGTCATCCTTTCATCCTGCGGTTGAACTGTTTCGCGCAAGATATTCTTTGGCAAAAGCAAGACTTTGTGCTCCGTTCTCCCCTCAAGCTCTGTCCATGGAGCTTGTATAGCCGCCTCTTTCTGTAGTTTCCTGTTGTATTGGCAGAACCTACGTATGCAGTTCTACCAGTCGATTTTGTCATGTTTGGGTCTAGTTGGGGCGTCCAATGTGTTACCTTCCCATGTCTTTTGTTCCCCGGAATTGGCCCATTCCTGGCCACTGTCTGAGTCTCTCATTTTGGTGGCCTCGGTAGGCCGTCATTCATGTCTTCTTTTTGCATCTTTGTAGATTGTACAGTCATTCTGACTGCATGCTGTGGAGGTCTTCTTCACACGTTCTTTTCTTTCCCTTTCCCGCTCTTGCACCCATTTCTCTGCTCATAGCATATTGGTTTCAAATTATTTGCGGTCTTCAACTGCCACTCTACTGGTTTCTTCCTCTTTAGTGTGGATGGTCGACGGGCTGCGTTTTTGGGTACCGTTGGTGGAGGAGGAGTACGACACCTTTATGGTTCGAGAAATTGGTTGCTGGGGACCAGTCTTTATTGGGTTTATGGGAATAATCGGTCAACTTAGCAGGGTACTATAGTGTATTGGGCTGTATGTGAGAGGCGATTGTTGCTTCCGGATCGCATTTGTCTTCTCCATCTATCTCACCAAGTAGAGGGGGAGGAATTTCTTGAGAACATAGTTCGTTGTTCGAGTAGAGTTTGGGAAGTAAGATGTGGAATGAGTTGTGTATGGCTATTTGGGGGCGTAGGTTGAGCTTATAAGCACGGGGGCCGACCTTTGCTAAGGTTTCGAAGGGTCTGACTTTCTTGCCGTTGCCTTTCTTTGATGGTCTCATGGTTTGGAGGTTTCGCGGCAGTAGCTATATCATATCTCCTGATTCTAGGTTTGGATCGAGCCTTCACGCATTGATTACAGTTTTCCTTTTGTCATAGTTGTGCCATGACCATTTCTGTGCTAAGGACTTCGTGAAGTGGTACCATCTTGCTGGCGCTTCTTACCTTGTTTCTGGTGAAATGACTACTGGCCTTGTATTCTGGACAGCATTTATACTTTGGGCAAAATAGTGCGTTCTTTATGCTCTCTTGTCTTCCATTGTTGTTGGTGAACTTCACCATTAGGAGGAGTTCGTTCCAGTTATCCAGCTCGTAGTTGACATATGCTGTTATAAATTGCTCCAATACCAGATTGAGTCTTTGGGCCAGTTTATCCATTTGGTGGTGGTGGTGGAATGCCGTGCTCAGCCCCCATTGTATACCTGGTTTCTCCATTGTTTTCTTTCAAACTTCCAGTGTGAATAGTGATCCTATGTCCATTACCACAGCCTTTGGTATGCCGCGAAGTCGAAACGTTTCTCGCAGAAACATCCAACTGAACTGCTGTGCGGTCCTGGCTTTTCTGCGTGCAATGAAATAATCCATTTCGGTCACTGGCTCCACTACCATGAGCAAGATGTTATGACCATGTCATATGGGTAAGTCGGTGATGAAATCTATGGATATGGATTTTCACGGCTTACCAGGTGCTCCATTCAGTTTCAGTAGTCAATAGTGTACATGTCATACAACCTTTGGCCTTGCACAAGGAGTGCAGTGCCTGACGTATTATTTCATAATTTTTCGTATTCCTCACCAATTGTATTTGCGGTATGCTGGATCTGTTGTTTTGGCCATTCCCCCATAACCCACTAGTGGCAGATCATGGTTTCTTCATATCCGCTTTGTTGAGATTTCCTCATTATCTGGTATCAATATCCTGTCTTCATATCCGAGGTAGTTGCCATCCTACTTGCATAGCCCCAGCACGACATTTTTCATTTCCTTATCTCCTCTGTCTAGTACTTGTGGCATCTGCTGGATCTTCGGGTCTTTTCTACTAAGTTTCTTCCTGGCGTCCTGTATATTATCCTGGATTTTCACTATTCACATTGCCTGGAGGTATTTTTCTTTTAGGAGTAGTATCTGTCATCTCCTTGCAATCCTCTTATCATTGTTGTTCTTGAGTCGGTCCTTTGCTTGTCTTGTGAAGGCATCCAGTTTCACTTCTTCCTTCCCTAGTTGGTATTCGATTTCGAACTCCTACTGGTTTAGGTTCTCCATCTCATGTATTTGGTGGTCGTTTAGTTCTTTCATCGTCATGAATCGTACCAAGTTCTTGTCGTCTGTTAGGACCTTGGTACTATGGTTAGTGCTCAGAGTATAATACCCCTACCCTTCAAGAGCTTGCAGTATCACTAGTGCTTCCTTGTCGTGTACATCACTGTTGCATTCAGCTGGTGTCATCGTCTTGGACTGGTATGCAACTGGTCTCGGTTGTCCTGCCTCCCATATTTGTTATAGTATGGCTGAGCATCCATATTTCGCTGTGTCTCTTTTGATAAATATTTCCCTGTCTCGGACGAAATACAGCAATATTGATGCCACGGGTATTTCAGTTCTTTGTTCCTCGAAGACGTTCTCTTGTTCTATTCCTTAGTTCCATTTGACAGCATTTTTGAGTACGTAGTATATTGGTTTCACTGCTAGACTGAATCTGTCGATAAAACGACACTAGAAGTTGTCAAAGTCCGTGAAACACTGCATGTCCCTTTAGCCTTTTGGTGCCTCCCACCTCCATATCACCTGGGTCTTCACTGGGTCCATTTGAACTCCTTCCTTATTGATGATGAAGCCAAGGTATTCCACTTCCTGTTTATAGAACTCTTATTTGCTTGGTTTGACTTTGATCCTGGATTGCAGTAGTGCTTCCATAATGTTATTGACATCTTTTGGGTATTGCTACATATTCTCAGAATATATAAGTACACCATCTAAGTACATAATGCAACACATCTCCAGGTATCAGCTCAGTACATGCTTGATCCATTGCTAAAAAGTGGCTGGAGCATTGGTTAGTCCAAATGGTATAATCAGATATTCAAGCACCCCATATTGCATAGCAAAGTTTGTTTTCTATCCCTCTCCTGGTTTGATCCAGGTATTGTGGTATCGTTCCTTGTATCGAGTCTGGTGAAGTGCTTTGCCGACCCTAGCTAACATTGCGCCTTGGATATCAATGGTGGTGGGTACCACCCTTTCTTCATTATTTAGTTGGGGGCTCAGTAATCCACCCCCGGCCTTGGTTTTCTGTTCTTCTTTTGTCCAAATAGGAGTGGCCATCCCCCTCCCTTAAGGAGTCCCTAATCCATCTTCATTGCAGGTTCTGTATGATGTAGGGCTTCAGTTCCTGCGGTTCTTTCTCTCCCATTGGGTAGATCCCCTTCATGGGGAATTTGGTCACATTCTTGAATTTTATTTCCAATGGGGTGGGGCTGTTGTCACATCTTCTTCCTGGAACGGTTCCCAACATCCATACTGTTTCTTTCTGACAGTCTGGTTTCTGAGCTAGTGTTCCTTGCCCTTTTTGTCCTGGATGACACATTTGGTCCTGATATTCAGTTTGGCCCATGTGGCCATGTCTTGGTCCTATCGTAATTGAAGAATTCCTGTATTTTCTCCTCGTCAGCAGAACCTGCCAAATGCTGATGCTATTATCTCATAGATTTCAACCTTCCTTTCATGTTTCTGCTCTAGTTCTGTCGCTTGATTCATACTTCCAAATTCTTTCATGCAGTGAGTAGTTTGGTCCCGAGTTTCCACTTCCCAGAGCTCTCCTACATTCAACCTTTGAATAATCAATTGATCACTTCTATCGCCTTTTCACACATGGAAACCCTTATCGCTTAGGTTTGCCAAGACTGCCTTTAGTGCACCCATAAAGTCAGTATCTATTACCACCATGTTGGTTAAGAGCCCCTGGTTGACTGCTAAACTGCTATGTGGGGCAGTCCGCCAATAGGTGCCTGATGGCAGTCCGACAGCTATATCTCTCACGATCGTCATCTGCCCTCAGGCAGGTATCATCTATTATTCATTGGTGTATGAGTCGTGTCCTCCCACCCCTGATAAACCTTTGGTAGGCACTTTTATCTTGTTGGGCAACTTCTTGACTCAGATCCATCGATCCTCTTGGCCTCCCAAAGAACTGGATTCTCCCAGTGCCAGGACTTTGGAGAACCTCGTAATCAAGTTCCCCTCCTGCGCTTCTGCTTCGTAGATAGTATACACCACTGGTGAACCATGTAGACACTCCTCGCACACCTTGTATTCGCAAGTGTGATCTTCTTGTTTTACCACTCCCTTGTGGGGCTGTGTTGTCCCCACCATGGCATTTTCAAAACTACCTTCTGGCCCTGCCAGTTGGCCAACTGCAAGGTTGCCAGTCCCTTATTGCTCCTGATATCTACCGCTACTCGTGCCTTTTAGGTAATCGGTCCCATGATGGTTTTTATTCTGTCTGCCAGGTATACGTTCCTTGGTTTCTTTACCTTAATGGTAGTGAGCTTGTGATTGTCGCATATTTATTTATTGACACAGTGTTCCTTTCCTTCTGAGTCGATTATTGCTTGTAGTGTCACTGCTTCATCCTTTCCATGTAATAATGTCTTAACCATAATGTAATCTCCTTCATGTGCGTGATTCCATCTCCACTGTTGCCTAGTAATTTGCCAGGGTGACAGGTTTTGGCCGCATCCTGTCCCCCAGCCCACCTATTGCTGGGGACAGTAGTCTTTTTCCCTCTCTCTGTCCTTATTGTCGGGATTCATTTCCCACAGCTTTGTCATGACTGGTGTCACCTTTTATGGCTTAACAGGCTTCCTTCTTACTGATTGTGCTGTATCTTGTCTGTCTCGTCGTGGTCTGCTGTTGTGGAGTATGGGGCCGCTCATTCCACCTCCCAGGCATAGCCGGCCTTTCTTTCTTTGTTTGTATTCCTTTCATGGTATGTTCATGTTTGGCCTTCTTCTCCTCGCATCCATGGCCACGGTTTCACAACCCTGGATTGTCATTAAGGGTATCTCCTGGATTGTTTCAACCTGGTTCCCAGGTGTTGTCTTAAAGTTGTTCATTGGGGCCCTCCTGTTCTGAATATGTCGCATCATGGTCAAATGTTGCTCCCTTTCGCTTGCCCATACTGTGACATATGCCACTGTCGCATATTTGGTTTCTGCCCTGCCACATGCTTGTTGCAGCTGGGTGGTACATGCCTGCTGCGAGTACTTGCAGAAGGTTTCGCTATTGTATTTGGCCTCAATAGCTAGGTATTGCAACTGGTTCCAAAAATCCGTTACATTGTACCTTCCTTGTTGCATCATTTACGACTTATTCAGGGCTGACAGCTTTCCATCACTCTCTCCGAATCATTGCTTTAGGACCTCCGGGCAGATTTCCAGGGTTTTCCACTACTGCTCTTTTCGACATTCGACCGCAGATGTTATCCATTTGCCAGCAGTATCGTGTAATAGCTATTCAGCATATAATACCTTAGTCGCATCATGATCCTTCCCCTTGTCCCTGCCTCAGAATCACCGCCCACGCTGGGAGTGAAATTCCCGTTACTTTATACTTTGCCCTTTAAAGAACTCAGGTTGTCTAGCGTTTGGCTTATTTCCCCCACTAGGTCACCTAGTCTGTAAAGTCACTAGCAGGGTGGTAAGCTGTTCCAGGGTTATTCTCACTCGCTGAACCCCCGGGGTAGATTCTCCTGTCCCCCAAATCCTTGCTTCTCCTTCATGGTCAGTTGATGAAGTTTCTCCTTGTTGTTGCCGTTCTGGTGTGACTGGGCTCCAAGGTCTGTCGGTTTCTAGTGAGCTCACTACTCTCTCTAGCTCCTGTTCTAACCCTAGAAGTTCCAGGTAATTGGTGATCTTGTTGTAGTCATAATTCATTTTGAGGTTGTCGTGAGGTTGCCTATGCTATCCTCTGGTCTTCCAGTATCGCTGGGCATGTTTTGTTGTGACACAATCAAAGGTAACAATTTCTATGGCTTAGCTCTTCCTTCCTGCAGGCTACGATACCTCGGACTCGACCACTTGAGACCACCTGTCTTCTTCCCTGTTGCATAGTTAAGCACCCAAGGGTCCTATCCGATGACTAGCTTATAAGGGTAGGGGTGAAGTGGGGTCACGCTTGTTCAGAGTAATGTGATAAAGTTATAAGTAAGAAGATACGAAGATGCTAACATGAAGAGCTTATCCTCCAGGGTACTAGTAATCTCTTTTATACTCCCTCTTCACACAAAGCCTAACTCTGCGGCTCATACTCCTGAGTCAGCAGCCATAGTTATGTGTGGTAAGTGCGTTATGTATGTGAGACCTATGACTCACGGCCCAAGTCCTGTGTGAACGCCATTACATCAAACAACCTTGCAATTGCGAGTCATCCAAACTTATCAACAAATCACAACATACTAGTAACTCACAACTCTGAGTCCTGCGAGACCTCATGACCATAATGTGAGTCATGGTATAAAAGCCTAACCAATCCTCCATTCTTGTAAGCCTTACTGGTTAGCCTTACTGAGTCCTCCGAGGATTCTGTTCTGAGTCTTCCATGATGTAAGAAACCTTCCTCTCCTTTCACCACTTGTGACACCTGCAACCACATTTTCGAAGGTCCTTTATTCTTGATAAGCGTAGAATTCTAAATGTATTGAAAAAGATTGAATAGTAACTGCAAATCGTAGTACTTGGAGCTTATAGGTTGGTAAAGGCAAATTGTAACCTGTAGCATGGAGTAGGTACATGATAACAATGTCTGAAACCAATCAGGTGCAAATTTAGTATGTGAATTCAATAAGATAGTAGTATCTAGAATGGTAAGGAAAACACTAAAGAAGTGTGAATTCAATTACAAGGAACATTGAAAGAGTGTCTGCAACAATAAACAGGAAGGAGATAATTTTAACACCTACCGTAATATGGTATTTCTATCTTGAATAGCTATACATCAGGAATAATTCCTCTATGAAGATCCCAACCTATACAAGCTTGCCACTCTAGTTTAACCATTAGTGGTTCTTCAACTATTCATTCTTATCACTCAAAGTAAGTTTACAATCAAGATCTATGATACTAATCACCTTATAGAGGTCTCTCCAGAGGACCAGCCTGTGCAAATGATAGGCACTGGTCCAGGAATGTATTTCAGATTTCCGGACTCTAGTTGGGTGGTTATGGAATGGTAGAACCAGTGACACTGTAATATGCAATGGCAGTGTCTAGTCGGATGGTGATCATTTACTTTATTGGGCAATCAAACGCGCAATTTTGGTCCTTAAAGCATTATTTCCATTCTGCAAAGCATTCCTTGGCTTTGACAATATTAGAAACTATTCTACGTTCATGGACAATGCTTATAGTGCTTCGTATATAAATCTTAAACCAGGTGGCAACAATTGTAAAAAAATACAACATACCTATAGGAGTATAAATGTCATAGCCCTCTGATCAGGGCACCCTGTTATTCGGTTTTTGATTGCATATACTAAGGTATGTCTCAGAAAGTGGCCTAGGGGTTGGATTATAGACTTACCGAAAGTTTTATTTAATGGAACCGGATTGAACCATGGGGAGATTGTGGCTGCACATGATGAACGGGTTAAGAGATTTTGGATTTGTTAGTCAGAGATTTTCAATTGCTATATAAATAGGTATGCCACTTCGTAGTTTATTTTCTTTATAAAACTTGCTAATTTTCTCCCTTTACCTTTACTTTGGAATAACATTATTGTCTCTTTTACACATTACTAGAACCTGTGAACCTGGATCCAGAATTCTGGAACCCTGTCCTAGGCTCTCCCAACTCTTGATATAAATACATCTTATTTGGATACTAGTACCTGTCTCTTGTTAGATGGATTATAGCATGCCTTCTACTATTCACCCATGACCCTGCATGTACCCTGCCTGTCACATAAGATTACATCTTATAAAGGTTTGGTCCACTCTACACTATATTTGGTGAACTTGATGTCACTAGTGAACTGTTTCTACAGGTAAAACACATGCCCTACTTGTCTACCAAAGAGTTCAATGAATTGAATGATAAACAAAAATGGAACCACCTTACCTGTCTTCAAGACCTCCTCCTCCAGACAATGAATCTTTTAGCTCTGGCTGTACCAGCAGCCACCTAACAGTTACAAGAACCACTGCTTGCCCTGACTGACAGACTCCAGACCCGTTCCCTGGAAGTCTCTGGCCTCGCAGCTCATCTGGCCATTACTGAATAAGATCTAGCCAATGCCAATACCATTATTATCTCACTAAACAATGCTCTTGCCAATACACACCGAGGTTCTGCTACAGGACTACGGAGCAGCAGGAAGGCATCTATCCTAAACTTGGGCAGCTTTGACAGTACTATGGACAAGTGCTACTTATGCTGCACAGAACTCAATATAAAGCTCTGCGCAGAACACTATCAGTCTGATGATAAAAAATATTCTACATTATATTCTGTCAGTCTTCTTACTAGACACTACTTGCTATGAGTACAATCGAATAGCACTGTTGAAGGCAACAACCACAGGTATACAGAGCCCGGGTTGGCGGAATCAGAGCAAGCATTTGGGGATCCAAATCGGTTGGCAATAGGGAAAAGGAGGATAACAAACCTGGCACTGAAGACCCAAACATTCTGGTATTACTTAGCAGACTTAGAGCATCTCAGCACAGGGAAAAACAAGTATAATAGTACCAAGTGAGGTACACTTCACCGAGGCCTTAGTACCAAACTGAAAGATGTCTGGATTACTGTGACCAACCCTTCCAGGACCTGGACAGGCTATTGCAACTGGTTACAGAAGTTGGACAACAATATCAGGACCCATGCCATGGACAGGAAAGGCTCTTTCTCCTCCTCCAGGCCTAACCCCAGGACCACTCAAACCCAACAACCCACTGTGACTCTGACCACCACTCCCTCTACCAGCACCTCATCAGGCCCTGTAGGCCTAGTGTTTATTACAGGACAGGGTGGAGTGGGTTTTACACATAGTGGCCCCGCCATTACTTAGGCCCAAAGCAGGTATTTTGTATGTTCCCTCTACCCTGCCCCTCTTCTGGGCCTGACCCTGTTGTTTCCCTAGATGGGGCTCCATTTCTTTCTACTCACATTGGAATGGGGCCTGTTCAAGGCATGGGCGGGGCAGGGCCCCTAGCGGCTCACACACTGGACAAAGTCTTCGAAACTGGTCCACCTTGACCCAGTGAGTGGCAATGAGTAGAGACTGGGGTGGGTGGCCAGTTTTTTTAGGGCCCTTGAGGCCCTGTAACCAACACTACATGTGCCTCTCCTTAGTGTGATAAGGGTTAACTAATGTCTAGCAGGGTAATAGCATAAGCAGAGTCCTCTGTCTTTAGTGTGAAGGGCATCAGTATGTGGTGAGACAGTGACTCAATAGCAGAACTCGGGGGCTGCATGGTACAAGCACTTACACTTCTCCTTAGCCTACCATTCTGAAAGCCATGTGTTGGGCAGCCAAGCAGCAAGAAAATTAATTGTATCATGTGCAGAGTATGGTGCTAACAAGAGACATGTTAAGTCTTTTCCTTCCCTATCTACATGGAGTGTATCTATGGATCTAATATAGAATGGCATTTAGGATAACCACTACATGATTGCTTGTGACATTATTGATGTAGAAAATATTTTCCGTTTCTATGGCCACATTGACTGCAGAGTAACAAGCTATGCATTCATAAATAAAGACAGCGCTGGGCACCACTACCTCCCACAGTAACAACCAAAAAACACTATCCTGCTGCTGGGAATCGATACAAGGCCAACCAGCTCTGGAATGATTATCTACCTAGTGCAGATACGACCAAAGCACAGTGACCACCTAGAAGCACTACCAGCATTAACCACTATACCAGTCAGATGGTGACTAGCCCTGGTTAGCTCTTGGCTAAAAGTTCTGACATGTGCATTCGTCGCACCTGGAGTACGCTTGTGTTAGAATCTGACCGTTGCCTTGTGCACTACCACTAATGTAACCGAGGTCCAGGTAGTGGAGGAAGGCACCGCTGACTTTCACAAAGTATTTACTGCCCAGTTGGCTGTGGGCCATAAAGGTGTAATAACCCCGCATACATGACCTAGGGCAGGCTGAACCTTCACCCATACAGACAGTGATGAGTCAGACTGGTAACAAGCGGCAGGCAAGTAAGTACTAGACCTATGGAGACCCGCTGGTCCGGGCTCCAACAAGAACAGAAATGGCTGGGCAGGTGGTCAGGTACATGGCTGCATCCCGGAGTGGTGTTGGCATAGTTAGGAACCTCTGAAGGGGCAGTTACTCTGCTAAACTGTCTAACTGGAGAAAGGTTACAAGTAGCTATGTCTGGCAATGGAATAGACTGGGTAACAGGGTAACGTTGTCTTGTCTACTAGACAAAGCTACCCGACCCTCAGGATCAGGCTACCCTACCATGGAGCTTGGGTTAGCCTGTCTAAAGTCCTGAGTTACCCTACCTTTGAACACAACGTCCGTCACCGAGTTTGGAAAAAAGTGACAGGAATGTTTGTCATGCCAAGCCAGCGATAATACTGGAATCTGGGGTTCTGAGAGATGCTATTGGGCGGGCTAGTAAGCTCTTCAGAAGCAGTAAATTGGAGATATTATTCCTGTCATGCCCCTCTGGCCTCGCCTGGAGTTCCAGACATCATCGGCAAATGGTTGTGTAGTTGTGTGCAGTCTCGTAACGAGGAATCTTTGTAGACCTGCTTGCAACACCTTATGCCCCAGTGCTGTGCGGTTGACCATAGGCTGTTCACAGGATATATAAGCGGGCATAGAGCGGAAGGTGAAGTAGCTCCTCAAGGTTGTTCTGAGTAAAATATACCAAAACCAGTGGAGTTAACAGGAGTGAACTGTGGGGTGCCCAAACGTAGTCCCAGGTTCTGCCCAGGTGAGGGGAAGGGCTTTACCCCTACCAGGCCCAAAGGTGTCCCCAACACCATACGCTCTGCAAGGGAAGTGCAGAGACAGTAGAAGCATGATTCCTACCATAGGTACGATGGATCCGAGGTAGTGGTGATGGGTAGTGCCTACTGGATCATGCCCAGACAACCCTACCCTGTGGAAGATACCGGAAGTCCGAGAATCGTAAATAATAGCTACATAAACTGCTCATAGTAGCTTCTTGGTCAAGCAGAGACCAATGCTTATCGGAAGAGTGTCATAGACACTCTAGTCCATCAGTGGTCTTGACGGTTAGCTACTGGCATGGCACAGACATGAAGAGGTTTCCACTCCGGCGGGTGTAAGGCAAATGCGCCGCAGAAATCATAACTGCATAAGGTAAATGCCAACTAGAGTGTGTCAACACATGCATGCCTAAAGGCTATGCTGGGAGACATGTCAGATCATCTTGAGCGGAGAACGGTGGACTCAAATGGTTGGAGTAAACTCATGCGGGAGTTTCAGGCACAAGATAAAACTACTTGAACATCTATGCAAGAACTCTCCTACTCTAACAATCAATCCTGTCGAGATCTTAAATGGGTAAAGTGTTAGGCTTAATGATATTAAATTTTACTATTTACATTACTCTTGTATCCAGGTAAACCTTTGCGATAAGTTTGAAGGTGTTCAGTGCCATGGCAAACTTGGGATCCATCTTCCTAGAGGTGACCCGTTTACGGTATATCGGTAAGCGACCTCCTCGCTTAACTCCTCTCCGGATCAATTATTTTTCCACCATCGGCTCGGACCTCGCATGCGTACTACTAAGCTTGTCTGGAACAAGAAGCCGGAGGTAGAAAGTGCAAGGGCCAGTACAGAGCTACGAACCCGGGTGGAATCCAAGTCGGATTCAGATGTTGAGATTGACGCAAAACTGCCAACACCATTTGGGTGTTGGTTTTCATGGATGTTCCATGTATTGAACAGGATGGCGACTGGTGGCTCTTAGAGGCAGCCTGTCTTCAGTTATCGGTTGCATGTGTTGATGTTATGATTAGAGATCCTTACGCTGTAGCACTTTTACTTCCTTCAAGATTCTACTCTTGTCCACAATAGGGGCCCTCCCCCGCCATGAGATGTCCTCTTTGGGGAGTTGTCATACGAGTTTGTCCAACCTTACATCATCCGCGAAGCAGCCAGGTCGATTGACAAAGCAAAGTGGGAAATAAGAAATTGGAACAACGTGCGGCAGCAGGAGTTCCGGACTGAGATTATGGTGCCAGTGGTTGAGAGGATGAAACGGGAACAGGGGACATACGTGCGGATAGTGAAAGATCAGCAAGCACTAAAAGACTAGATGGTAGCCGTAGAAATGGCATTTGAGGGAGGGTATGGTATTGAGATTGAGAATGATACACGGACGATAAAGTCTGCCCCCACACTTTTGCTCTTCCATACCAATTGTGAGGATTTTGGGATGGAATTGTCTATGACCGCCGGAGTCGAACCTTGGAGGTGGTATATAAGCCAAGTTGGTATACGGAGGTTGCACAGCCTCAAAGGTGAAGACTACGGATATAGCTTCTACTTGACTAGCATGTTCACAGGCTCGCTGTCCATCCACCCATGCATCGCCGACACTGATTGGGGCAGTCTGGTGGTTGGCACAAGCGACAGATGTCATGTCACAAAAAGGCTGTCAAAGCCGCAGGGCATTGCAGCACCAGATACACCTGACCCTACACCTTGTCCAACCCCTGCTTCATTTGTCCCTCCATGGGCACCAGCAGCCATGACTCCCTTACTCCCTATAGCCACCCTATGACCCACACCTCTAACTGTCACATTGCCAGTCCCGTACCCCTCTCCTGCTGTAACCTTCCCACCTGCAGGGTCGGTTGCCCGACGGTTCCGACCAATATGGGCAGCATCACCACAATCTTTGTAACAGGTATTGCGCCAGTAGGAGTAAGGACCTGAGTGTAACGTGAGCACCCCTGGGAAGATGGATCCCAAGGTTGCGACCGCACTGAACAACTTCAAACTTTTTGCCAAAAGTTCACACCAATGTAAGAGTAAAGCAAAGAGTAAATCTAAGTATCATTAAACCTGATGCTTCACTCAATTAAGGTCTCGAAAGGATTGATTGTTGGTGTAGGGCAGTTCTTGCATAGACTTTCAGGTAGTTTTATCTTATGCCAGGAACTCCCCCATCAGTTTACTCGAACCATTCGAGCAGACCCTTCTCTGCTGAGGGTGGTCCGACACATCTCCGGACGCACCCTTCGGGCATGCGGGTGTCGACACACTCTAGTTGGCGTTCACCTTATATGGTTATCGCTTCTGCGGCGCATTTCTATTTTCCCCGCCGCAGTGAAAACCTCTGAGCATCGGCGTCTTGCCAGTGGCTAGCAGTCAAGACGTCGCATGAACTAGACTATCTATGACACTGTTCCCATTTGCATTATTCTCTACTTGGCCCGGGAAGCTACTGGGAGCGTTTTATCTGTCCACTATTTATGGTTCTCAGGCTTCTGGTGTCTTCCGCAGGGGACTGTGATCCGGAAGGGTTCCAATGAGCGCTACCCATGACCACTACCTCGGACCCATCTTACCTGTGGTGGTAATCATACTTATAGTGTCTCTGCACGTCCCTTCCGGAGCCTATGACGTTGGGGACAATTTCATGCTTGGTAGGTGTAAAACCCTACTGGCTGCCCTGGCAACACCCGGGACTACCTGTGGGACTCCTACGGTTAACTCCCGTTAACTGCGGCGGTTTTGGTACGTTTTACTCTGAACGATGGGGAGGAGGTACTACACCTTCTGCCCTATGCCCCCTTGTATATCCTGTGAACAGCTTATGGTCGACTGGATGGCAGCGACGTAGATGGTGTTGCCGGCAGGTCTGCAAACCTTCCACTTTGCTAGACTGTACACAACCATGCAACCGTTCGCCCATGACGTCCGCGCCTTAAGGTGGCGCCGGAGGGGCATGATAGGAATAATGTCTCCAATTTACAGCTTCTTCGGAGCTGCCTAGCTCGCCCAATAGCCTGTCCCAGAACCCCAGATTCAAGTAATATGCGTGGCTTCGCGTGATAACCAATCCGGTCAGCTTTGCCGAACCACCCAAGAAACTTCATATTGAAAGGTAGGGTAACTCAGGACTTTGGGCAGGGTAACCTGATCCAAAGGGTATGGTAACCTTGTCCAGCGGACAAGATAACTTTTCCCTGTTACTCGGTCTATCCTGTCGCCGGCGGTAGACATATCTGACCTGTCTCCAGTTAACCGGTCTAGCCGAGTAACTGCCCCTTCAGAAGTCCCTAAGTACGCTGACACCTCTCCTGGGTGTATCCCAGTACCTAAGTACCTGGACACCCAATATAGTTCACTCTCGAAGCCCTGGCTATAGGGTTTCCGCAGGTCAAGTACTCACTTGCCTGCCGGTCCCTACCAGTTTGCCTCTACGCTACCTGTATGGGTATAGGTTCCGACTGCCATACCTCATGTGTGCAGGGCCTGTTACAGAAGTACATATCAGGAAAATATAGGGGGCACAATATACTGAAGTAGGTATGACATGAGGTCTGGCTCAACTGACAAACATGACGGATTCTCATGCAGCAACCCATTCCATGACACAGGCCTGGCCAGTAGACCCTGTGCAATACCGACTTGTATGTTTTGGCACTGCCTAGGTGTCCTGCCATAGGGCAGTTATGACATCTTCAGAATGGTTGCAACCAGAGTGTATTGTACAGGGGGACTGATAGGCAGTGATGAAACAACTGCCAGTTCCTCTCCTTCTGGTATTTGGCTAGAGGGATGTGTTATAAGTCATGGTCCTCCTGGTTAACTACCTTAAGGATCTGTTTTAAGGTCAGGCCAGTATTGTATGCTGCTGTTCAAAGATCTCCCAGAGTTGACACTACCATTGGAAGTCTGATGTTAGTGAACAAAGCCAAGGTATGGCACTTCAATACAGTCTCCATTTGGTGTTCCTCAGCCTGCTCTACTTCTTATTTAGTTAGCCCTTTCATTTGAGTTAATGCATCTCCTATTTTATTGAGCTTCTCAAGCTAGTAGTCCATGATGTAGTCAAATTATACCTGGAATTCTGACCACTAGGCTTGCGTATGGCTCCGCAGGTATTTGGTGGAAAAGTCTTTCATATTCAAATAGTTGGTCAGAATCACCACTTGCCAGCCAATGAGGTAATACTACCATTTCTCCAAAGCACAGACTACTGCTATCCATTTCTTATAGCAGATAATATAAATGTAGTCAGACCAAGTATGCTTTCTGGTATAGAAGGCGAAATGGTGGAGGACTTCTTGCTTGCTATGTTTGGATAAAGGATCAGCAGATATGAAGTCTAAGGCATCGATTGCAATAATTACTTCCATGAAAAAGTCTAAAGAATTCAGGACAGGGGTTATAGTAGAGGTAGTTTTGAGCTTCACAAAAGCATTAGAGCATTTAAGGGTCCGGACAAAAGGTTGATTCTTCTTGGAAAGTACGGTATGAGGGTAGGTCAGGTAGGGGCAGGTGGGGTTGCAGTGATAGGTGAAGTTACCCGATTCCAGGACGGCATAGACATTCTATTGTAATAGACCTGGTTTATGTGGGGTCAAAGAAAGATAGTCAGAGGCATACCATGGTAGAGAGGACCAGGAATGGGTCTCAGCATACAATTAAGAGGTATTTCTATCAAGCCTTTAGTGAGTTCAAGGACAGGGCCACAACATTCAGGATCTAGGTTGATAGGTTTCAGTGATGTCCCAGAGCAATACAGAAGTAATTTTGAAATACAGGTTTAAGCAGAAAATTACCAGGTTGTGTAAGAAAAGTAAATCACAAAGGGCCACATCCCTTTATAGAACAAAGGAAACTGCCTTGCAGAAAAATCCCAATACCCCTAACCCTTCCTGCATACTTAACCATAACCTTCTATTACTTTCCATGAGGTTCTATTAGGTGGAACCTCGCATAAGCTACACTTCTACTTGTTGGGAAACTGTCTAATATCGATGTTCTTATATATGCAATCGAAAGCCCATTGCCACTATGGGCTGGCCAGGTGGCCATGATACGAGCTCCCCTCTCATGCGGTGAAGTCCCAGGAACCACATCTTTACTACTGTGGGAGCAGACCCAGCTTATTCAGATAGTGGCAGTGGAACCCATCTATGCCGCGTGGTCCATTCAGGATCTCTGATTGTTTCGCAGTAGTTCCTGGTACCTGCTCCGCCGTACCAGACATTGTGGATGGCCCCAAATCTTATTACTGTCAGCCATCTGTTCTACTTGCCATGTTTCCACTCCATTAACTTCTGCCAGTCATGGGAACTCTAGCCACTTTGGTGATATAAGACTCCATTGCCGTGACTACCACGGTGAAAGAAAAAACAGCACCAAATTTTTCGCTGAGGTTCCACCTCATTGGTCAACAACCTTTTCTCACTGATTCACCTCCTCTTTTAAACACTTCTCATCATCAAATCATCCTCTATCATTTGTTTCCCATCACCTTTTATCAACTGAGTCTGTAACGTGTTCGGGCCAGGCCCTAGTCACGTAGCGGTATGATAGGAGCAGATGGCTTCGTGATCAACACGAAGCGAGCGCTGCTGGCTAAAGGAGGCTTCGAATGAGGTGTAATAGGAGATCAAAGAAGTAACCATTCAACCAAGTATATTTAAGAATACTGTCTGTCGAAGTCTGCTGTTTCCATCGCGGGAATCAGGGGTCTTTAAATACAGCATATCGCTTATCTCCAGTATGAGCGATATGGCAAAACACTATGTGTATCAACCGATAGCACACGAAACATTACAAGTATCAAACGATACTGTGAAATCAAACATAAAACAATGTGTGTATCAACCGATAGCACACGAAACACTACAAGTATCAAACGATACTGTGAAACCAAACATAAAACAATGCGTGTATCAAGCGATAGCACACGAAACACTACAAGTATCAAACGATACTGTGAAACGAAACATAAAATCCTAGTAACCCGTACCAGTTACAGAGTCTCTTATCCCGCTTCTCTGATATCTCCTAGCCCTAGTGGCAGAGGTAGCGGGGCTGTAAACCCTCCTGCAGTCCCCTTTGTACCCATCCAACGCCCTCACCCAACTTCCCCTGATGACACTCACATATATGAGGACACCAGATCCCCAGTCCACACTTTGGGATGGTTCAATAACGCCGCTTGTGTGAACAATATAGTCTGGAAGAGATCTTCTCCATTGTGGATAGGTTACAAGCGGAACTGAATGCCGTGATCGATAGGTGCAATGAGCAGGCTATCTTGTTTCAAGCTATGGAACCGCACCTCCTGGTTATTCAAGAATGCCAGGTTAAGGACATTCAGGACCTGAAGGGCCAAGTTACATCCCTTACCAGTCAAGTTGTGGAACTTCAGTCCCAACCTCCTCCCCTACAACCAAACACACAACCCTAGTCCACCCTCCCCCCACTTCGTGTAACACACACCTGGACCTAGAAAGTAGCCAAGGCACTCCCAGTCAAACCCGCTACCACTTTACCATCCAAAACTCAACCTGTTATACCCTGCATGAAACCCGACCGGACCATTATTATTGAAAGAGATTGCACAGCCCTACATGATACCACCACCCATCTTACCATCCCCAATGCTGTTAACATAGCAACCAAGAAGGAGCTGATTTCAACTATCAAGGTTACACCAAAACATCATGTTCTTCTAATCACCGAACAGAAGACTCCTAACTCTAGTCTCCTCAAGAACCACCGTTCTACGATTGAGGAAGCCATCAGAGCAAGAACCACTGCGTCTACTGGGCTCAGGAAAGATGGGATCTTGCAAAAGGTCATGACTCACGGCATTCCTACCACTGCACAGTTTCATACTGTCCAAGCGGAGATTGTGACTTTCAATCCTGGTAACCACCTCCTCCGTCCTCCTAGATGGCTTACCAGAGCTGCTCTGTAGAACAACAAAGCATCATCTGCTATGGTCCTTACCATTGCCAGCAAAGAAACTACAGCAAAAGCGCTCAGTACAGACCTCTCACTCTTTGGCAGAAAGTTTAAGGTACAATGCTAACTTTTCTTTGGTCCTGACACCCAATGCTCTAGATGCTGGGAACTTGGTCAACACTCTACCCAATGCACTAAAACACCCCCTGCGCTATTTGTTGTCAGGAACATCCAGGCTACTACAATGCCTGTGGCAGATCCAGCTGCCCCACTAAGCACAAGCCATGCTTCCATACAACTGTCAAGTGCTGCAACAGTGGCAACGATCACATGATTATATCCAGGGAATGCTCCACATACTTTTAAGCACACCAGGCAACAACTGTGAGGAGGAGTAGGGCTGTTTATGGATTTTACTTTTGTTTCCTGGATTTGTTAGGCTTTAGGTGGAGAGGAGGATTTCATTACTTGGCCTATAATGCGCCTAGTGAAAAGCTGCTACAATCGTAGCAAGAGACGGAATTTTGGACATGGTACTAGATGGGACCTTCTGTATGTTAGTTGTTGCTTTACAGCCTGCCCAGCTCTATAAGTGTAATGATACATAAAAATAATAATTATAACCCGTCCTGATAGAGGGTCACAGTCGGCAAGTTCCAGAAAGGTAATATACAAAACACTGTGTGTCATCATGATAGTTCAAAAGTGCAGGCAGTAGACATACATACCTAGCTTAGTGGTCACTGGGTGGGGGCCAAAAGGTTTATTGTCTAGTTGCTAGAAGTACCAACAGGTTTGAATAACTAGGGGATTGAGCCATAGCAGGTTGCCAACTGGAAGCATCAAGGTTGTAGACAGACCGAATTGGTGTTTTGCGGTTGGCCATTGTAGGTATACACCGTCTTCAAAAAGGGATGAGCATGTATGTCCTTCATGCATTGGGACAATTCTCGGGCCTCATGTTCCTCTGATAGCGCCATAATGACCAGTTGTTCTGCTGGTAACTGATATAGACCAGGGGGTATTGTTCCATCATGGTGTTCACAGTTTCATTCTCTCCAGTAGTATAGGGTTGGAATAAGGTGAAAGGTGTCCATAACACCTGCCAGGAAAAACAAACTCTGTTCCAGAATTCTGAGATAAACTTGGTACCACAGACACAGATGATAAGGGAGGAGAGACCATGGGATCTCAAGGTATGATAGAGGTACAATTTGGCCAATATCATGGCATCAATAGTGGTCCTCCAGAGGAGCAAATAGTGCATCTTGGTAAAGCTGTCTACTATGACTAAGATGGCATCATGTTCCTGACTCCAAAGCAAGCCAGTGACCAAGTTTATAGATAGATGTTTCCAAGGCTTCCCAGGAATTGGAAGGGGGCACATTATGGCAAGTAGAGTATAATTCGAGATGTGACCTTAATGACAAACATGGTAGTTCTTCACAAAGCAGCAGATATCCGGATGGCTACCAGGCAAGTAGTAGAAATGGGACACTAATTTCGGGGTCTTCACCCTTCCAAGGTGTCTTGTAGGATGATAGTCATGAGCTTCTAGAATCAGTTCCTATGATAGCACTTCAATAAGCTAGATGTATAGGTAGTCCATAAACAGTACTCCCTTCCTGTCTCTTTCGTACTCAGCTAGTAAGATTAGATAGCTGTGATGGTCTTCTTGGTCCCAGGCTTTCAAGATCTGCTTTGGGGTACGGTTAGCATCATATGCCTTTTGCTACCGATCTCCTACGAGAGACACTGCCATGGGAAACATGCTGTTCAGCAATGAAGACATAGTCCCGGGCTGCAAGACTGTCTATGTATCATGTTCTCCTCACTGCTGTTATTCATCTTCTGTTAGCCCTAGCAACCAGGTTAAGATTTTCGCTTTTCTGTTGTATCTTCTAAACTGGTACTCGATATCATAGTTGGACTGCATAAGGAACACGGACCAGCAAGCTTGTCTGCAGTTCAAGAGGCATTCAGTGGTAAAGGCTTTCAGATTGGAACAGTCAGTAATTCATTGTAACCTCATAGCTGACACCATAATATCTCAACTTAATAAAAGGATGGACTAGTACTATGAGCTGCTTGTCATAGATGTCTTAATTGCATATGGTCAGTGCATACTTCGCAGAGTGAATAGTGACAGGATGGAGCACTACTGTCTTGTCATACCGTGAGATTACGCTCAAGAATACACAGTTGGGGCGTTGATCTCAAGCAGGGCTTGCTGGAAGAACTCACAATGGGCACGGACAGGGGCAGTGGTAAAGGCTATTTTGAGTTTCTCCAAGCACTGTGGACATCCAGTGTAACGTGTTCGGGCAGGGCCCTGGTCACATGGTGGTATAATAGGAGCAGATGGCTTCTTGATCAACAAGAAGTGAGCGCTGCTTAAGAAAGGAGTCTTTGAATAGGGTGTAATAGGAAATCAAAGAAGTAACTGTTCAACCAAGTATATGGAGAATACTGTCCGGCGAAGACTGCTGTTTCCATGGTGGAAATCAGCGGTCATGGAATACAGCATATCGCTTATCTCGAGTGTGAGTGATATTCCAAAACTTTCTGTATATCAACCGAGAGCACATGAAACAATACAAGTAGCAAACGATACTGTGAAACCAAACATAAAACATTCCGTGTACGAACCGAATAGGACACGAAACAATACAAGTATCAAACTGTAATGACCCAGCACATATACGCTATAGTAGTCGGAACCTACACCCATTCAGGTAGCCGGGAGGCCAACAGGTAGGGACCGGCCGCCAAATGAGTACTTGACCTACCGAGACCCGCTGGCCCGGGCTCTGAGAATGAATAGAATTAGCTGGCCAGGTACAGAAGTACCTGGGTACACCTGGGAGATGTGTCAGTGTACTTAGTGACTTCTGAAGGGGCAGTTGCTCAGCTAGGCCCGGTAGCTGGAGAGAGGTCCCAAATGTCTATCGCCAGTAACGTGATAGACAGGGTAACAGAGAAAAGTTATCTTGTCCGCTAGACCAGGTTATCCCACCCACGGGATCAGGTTACCCTGCCATGGGGCTTGGGTTACCCTGCCCAAAGTCCGGAGTTACCCTACCTTTCAATAAGAAGTCTCTTGGTGAGCAGGGAAAAAGGACTGGAATGTTGGTCACATGAACCCAGGCGTAATACTGCAAGCGGTGGTTCTGAGAGATGGTATTCGGCCAGCTAGGCAGCTCCGAAGAAGTTTTAAATCGGAGACATTATTCCTATCACACCCCGCCGGCCCCACCTCAAGGCCCGGACGTCATGGGTGAACGGTTGTGTAGTTGTCTGCAGTCTAGCAAGGCGGAAGGTTTGGAGACCTGCTTGCAAGACCATATAAGTCGTGGCCATCCACTCGACTGTAAGCTGTCTGCAGGGTGTATAAGGGGGCATAGGGAGGGCGTTGGAGTACCTCCCTCAGGTTTTACGTAGTAAAATGGACCAAAACTGGCAGAGTTAACGGGAGTTAACCATAGAGGTCCCGAAGATAGTCCCGGGTGGTGCTATGGACTCCATTGCCGTTACAACCACAGTGAAAGTAAAAACCACACCCAAATTTTCCCCGAGCTTCCACCTTATTGGTCAACACCCTTTTCTCACTGCTTCACCCCTCACTTTACAGACTTTTTATCAACAAATCAGCCTCTATTATTTGTTTTTCGTCAACCTTTATCAACTGAGGCCCTCCCCGATCCCCTCTGATGTCATCCAGACGTGGAGGCAGAGGTAGGGGGGCTGGAAATCCCCTTGCAGCCCCCTTTTACCCACAAAACCCCCGCCAAACAGCCCCTTCACCTACAGACACCCCGGTGGACGAAGACCCCATGGGGGAAACACGCTCTCCAGTTCAGACAGTCGGTACTGCTGCATCATCCCCCTTCAACACAGATGACCAAACCTTCCACACGCTGGAAGGCATGCCCCCCACAATCGAAACCCTCGCCAGGAGACTCTATGCTATCAACCTTGCCCACAACCAGCTTGACGACATCTTCAAAGCATTGGAGAAACACCTGTTGACGGTTCAAGAACGCCATATCAAAGATACAGAGGAGATAAAGGCCCTTTGCACTTCACTTACCAACCAAGTTGCGCAACTTCAGTCCCAGCAACTCCAGCAACAACCCACTACCACCTACCAATCCACCCTTCCCCCCCCCCCGACCACGCAAACCTGGGCCCAGAAAGCTGCCAGAGCACTCCCAGTCAAACCCCACACCATTCCACCAAGCAAGAACACGCCTACGGCCTTGCTCACCAAACGCGACCGTACTATTGTCATTGAGCGAGATGGCACTTCCCTACCTGATGAGACCAACCACCTTACCATCCGCGATGCTGTCAATACAGCAATCAAGAAACAGCTAGTCTCAAACATTGAGTTCACACCCAACCACCACGTTCTCCTCATCACCAAGGAGAACACCCCCGCCTCTACAATCCTTAAGAACCACCGCTTCGCCATGGAGGAGGCCATTCGCGCCACTGTCCCAGCTGCCAAAGGCCTCCGGAAGGATGAGGTCTGGCAAACGGTTATCATCTACGGCATCCCCACCACCTCTACTTTCTCTACTATCCAAGCAGAAATTGAAACCTTCAATCCTGGCACCCACCTCCCACGCCCTCCCAGACGCCTCACCACCCAAGCCCAACGCCAGAACAAGGCAGCTTCTGCCATGGTCCTGACTGTTGCCGGCAAAGATTCTACAAACAAAGCCCTCAGCGGAGGCCTCTCACTCTTTGGCAGGAAATTCAAGGTACAGCGGTACCTTTCCTTTGGTCCTGACACACAATGCTCCAGATGCTTGGAGTTTGGCCATCACCCAACTCAATGCAACAAGACCCCCATTTGCACTATCTGCTCCCAGGAGCACCCAGCCCACCACCACACTTGCGGCAGATCAGACTGCCCTACCAAGGGCAAAGCATGCCTCCATACGACGATCAAATGCAACAATTGCGGCAATCCCCACCTGGCTACCTCTAAGGAGTGCCCCACCTACCTTCACGCACATCAGGTAGCAACTGAGTGGAGGAACAGGGCTGTTTAGGTTTCCTTACTATTTTTTCCTTTATTTGTTAGGCTTCAGACGGAGAGGAGGATTTCATTACTTGGCCTATGACATGACCCCTGAAAAGCTGCTACAAGCATAGCAAGGGACGGAATTTTGAACCGGTACCAGGTGGTACCTTCTGTATGTTAGTTGCCGCTTCATAGCCTGCACGGCTCCATAAGCGTAATGATACATAATAATAACAACAATCCCGAGTGGTGCCGGGGCGGCCGCGAGAGCTTTACACCTACCGCGCCTGTAAGTGTCCCACCGTCATAGGCTCTGAAAGGGACGTGCATAGACACTATAAGCATGATTCCTACCACACGGAGGTGGGTCTGAGGTAGTGTCCGTGGGAAGTGCCCATTGGACCCCGTCGGGATCAATGTCCACGGCGCAAGACACCGGAAGCCCAGGAACCGTACATAGTAGATAGATAAAACGCTCATGGTAGCTTCTGGGGCCAAGTAGAGATTAATGCAAGTGACAGAGGTGTCATAGATAGTCTAGTTCATGCGGCATCTTGCCTGTTAGCCACTGGCCAGATGCTGCTGTGCAGAAGTTTTCACTGCAGTGGGCAAAATGGACATGCACAGTAGAAATGATAACTGCATAAGGTAAACACTGACTGGAGTGTGTCGACACATGCATGCCCGCAGCGTGTGCCAGTAGACGTGTCGGACCACCCTTAGCAGAGAAGAGTGTGCTAGAATGGTTGGAGTAGAGTGATGGGGGAGTTTCTGGCATGAGATAAAACTACCTGAAAGTCTATGCAAGAACTCTCCTACGGTAACAACCAATCCTCTCGGGACCTTAATTGAGTGAAGCAGCAGGCTTAACGATATTAAGCTTTACTGTTTACTTTACTCTTACATTGGTGTGAACTTTTGGCGATAAGTTTGAAGTTGTTCAGTGCCGCCGCAACCTTGGGATCCATCTTCCTCGGGTTGCCCCCATTACAGTATATCGTTAAGTGAGCTACGTGGTTAACTCCTCCCCTGATTAATTCTTTTCGACCTGTGTCACTGACCTTGCGCAAATACCGGTAACCCTGTCTAGAACAAGTAGCCCAAGGTGGAAAGCAGAATGGCTACCACCGAACTCCGATCCAGAATGCAATCCAACTGGGATTCTGACCTTGACCTTGGCGAACATGCTGCCAACACGTTTTGCCCGCCGGCTTTGGTGGATGTTTGAGGTATTGACTGGGATGGTCATCAGCTGCTTCTGGAGCCTGCCCCTAGTCAGTTACTGAATAAATGCCTGGACCGCGTAATTACAGACCCGCGCGCTACGGCGCTGTCATTTTTCCAGGACCCTACCCTTGTCCACAACCTGATCCCTCCTGCACCCCAAGGGGTCCCATTCAGCGAGGTTTTGCGCGAGTTTGCCGAACGTCACATTGTCTGGGAGGTAGCCAAGTCGATTGGGGAAGGGAAGCGGGAACTAATGAACTAGAACACCCAGCACCAGCGGGTGTTCTGGAAACGGATCACTACAGCAGCGGTGGAATGGGTAAAGGTTGAGCACGGGGCATACCTGTTGTTGATAAGGGATCACCAGGCATTGAGGACTCCGATGACAGCGTTGGAAAAGGCTATCGAAGGAAGGTACAGTATTGATACTAACAATGATGTACTGATGTCAGAGGCCGCACCGGCACTCGGACACGTCCATACCAAGCGCGCGAACTGCGGCATGGAATTGGCCATGAGAGCCTGAGAAGACCAAGGGAGGGCGTACATGAGCCCGATCGGTATACGCATGTTGGAAAGCCTGAAAGCTAACGGCTACAGGTATACTTCCTCCTTGTCAAGGGCATCTACAGGCTCCCTGTCTGTTCCTCCCTCAATTGCCCGTATTTGTTTCAGTAGCCCAACGGTCGGGCCAACCGATGGACGTCGAGTAAGGAAAAGGACGTCTAAACCGAAGCGTACCACGGCTCCAGATACACCTGACCCGACTCCTTGTCCAACCCATGCACCTAACATGCTGCTTGCAACACTGTCGGTTGGAACTCCCGTACCTCCCATGGCCGCCCCACGACCCACTCCTCGACCAGTTCCCCTAACCGTGGCTACTTCTGACGTGTCTCCTACTGCTCCTTTCTTACCCCCGGCTTTAGCACTTCCCGGATTCCGGTCCATGCCTGCCACGTCACCTGGGTTCTTTGAACTGGTACGGCACCACCTACAGCGAACACCGGGGCTCCATCGCAAGGGACCCCTGTCCTGGGGCCAGGAACACCTGCTTGTGGGGTTCCTTGTGTACCGGTCATCCCCATGGCACCCTCGAAGCCAGATCTTCCGGCTGGTCTCCCCGCGATCACAAGCGGCGATTCGGACAGCCAAGATGAGTTCTTTGTGTCAGCCTGTAAGTCAGAAGAGACCCGGATGGGGTGGATTTATTACCACTCCTATGGGTGTAGGAGGCGATCACGGACCCCAGTGAGGCATAGAAGGAGGCAGAAAGAAGGAGATAGACACCTAACATGTGGGTACTATGGGTCATGGAGTCATGCTGGCCCCCCGATGCAACCCTTGAGTTGTCCAGAGTTGCACTCTTTTCTGCCGATAACACAGAGGGCACCCAACCCAACCCCGAAAGTGGCGATGCCCTGTTCCACCACCGCCATCAGGACCATCAGGGGCTAACCCCGCGGAGCATGGTAACCAGGGTGCCCAGGAGGAACGTTTTGATGGGTATGATTGACCCCGGGAATCCCAGGCGGGAATAGCGGAGGTAGTCGGGACGGACATGCACCACGCGGAGCTGGTACCGTGGGAGCAGGCGGAGATCCAGGGGACTCTGATCATGACAGCTTGGATAATGAGGGCGATGGAGATTCTCTCCTTGTTTTGACCCCCTTCCTCGGTGCTCACAAGGATGACTGGAGCAGCGAGGAGAAACGCCGGTGGGATCGCTAGGCCAAGAGGCTGGCGAGAGCACTGAGCAGTACTTGGTCCGCTTCTAGGCCTACACCAAGACACGGGTAGAAGAAGCCTGAGAAGCGGGGTGGTATCCCCTATTCAAGGGCAAAGTTACAGAACTCGCGAGCTTCTTGACCTTGGTAGAGGTCAAGTATGAATACTTTATGGATTGGAAGTTAACCGACCATGGACAAGGTAAAGTTGCTGATCCACCATTTGAAGACTGTGCCTGGGCATGGTATCTGGGGTTGCATGGGCACAATAACAAGGAAGCAACCAAGAGCGCTAACGTCCCCGTCAAAGGTAGCAACCCCTTATCGACATGGAAAGGGTTCCGAGAACTGCGGGAACGAAGTTGCGGCCGAGACCAGGCCGAGCGAGATCGATCCCTTCACGAGTGGCGAGACCTTGTGATGAAGCACCATCATATCGATGAGTACCTGGATAAGAGAATTGGTTATATGTATAAGCTTCGCTATACAGATCAAGGACTGGTACGAGACCAAGTTCGATCTGGCATCACACAACAGGTTCAGAAAGCGCGGGCACTTCATCAGCCCCATCCACGGAACCTGAATCAGTACCTTGGTCTTCTCCAGAAGTTCGGGCACACGCGGCAGGACAATAACCTGTTCAGTAACCGTGTCATGCGCCGAGCCCCCTGGTCTCAACCCGCTGACAAGAAGGAGGATAGACCCTCGACATCTGGCAGGTTAAGGAAGAAGGAAAAAGGTTCAGACAGGCAGAATCAGAGGTCTGCCAAACCAACTAATTTCAACACGTGGAAACAGGCAAAGACGGGGACTCCTGAGTATGCAGTAGAGCATAAGGAAATCCCGTTGACTCTGACCGAATGCCAGAGGAAGCATAACCGGTGCACAAAGTGCGGTCAAACATGTCACTTTTGGAGAAAGTGTACCGCGATGGTACCAGTCGTTAGTTCGTCCCAACAGGCAAGTGGGTTGAAAGGGTCAGCCCCCGTAAGTAAGCCCACAGGACCGGACAAGCGACTAAAGCACGTTGAAGGGCCCCTCCGACTTCTGCGTCAAGCATACTTGAAGTCCACTAGGCATCACTTCAGATCATGGAGCTTGATACTGGCGGTGCGGAATAGGTAAGAACCCATTCTGTTTAAGGTGTAACCTTATTAACCTCTAGCTATAGACCCCTGAGGGATAGGTGGATATGAGCCATGGAGATGGCTTTGGAGATGGGTAAGTACCATTCAACCGCATAAACAACCCTGATACTAACTACACCCAGCTCATGCGGGCAGGTAAATGTTGCGGGCCACGCGCGGTGGGCTGGGGTGTCTCTCCTTTGTCGGGTTTCTGGTCGTTTCCATTTTTCTGGTTATATGTATTTCTTTCAGGATTTCCTCAGCTGGATGGGCAAGTCATAGGATATTATTTCGGTTGGGGCTAGGTGAGGTCTTACTAGAGGAGGCGCTCAACATTGGGGAAGCAAGGCTGCTTTGCTTCGAACCGGTCCGACAGTGGACTTCCACCCATCCCGGGGAAAATTGTTATGTTTAGTACAAGCGGAATTGGTTCAGGCTGGACTTGATCAAATGAACGGTGCTATTTTCAAGTTTACCTGGGGAGGGTTTAGTACACCAAATCATCCTGGCGTGATAGTAAACACCCTAGTGCTTGATAAAACATGCATCCCAACCCCTTAACATTTACTGACCCGTTGTGGCCACTCTTGCGTCGAAAGGGAAGAGACTAAAAGAATTCACTCAGCCAAGATAACTAAGTCCCCAAGACAAGCGAAGAGCCAGAAGTGTGACAACTTCTGTTGTCATACCAAGTCTAACCACCTGCATGTCAAGTTAGACTAGAAGATATGAGCTAGACAGGTAAGCGGGGAAGCGCTCCGGCTACTCGATAGTGGACCTACTAGGCCGGTGCTTAGCAGCCGAGGGGTTAAGGAGACTCAGGCACCTTGTGTGCGACGAAAGGTACACATGCCGTTAAGCGACGCGAGTGGTAATCACATTCCAGGGTCAGGGCTACACTATACCAAGTCATTGGAGATGAGGACAGGCCACCACCATCAAGAAATACGCTTTGAAGCCGCGGATATGCCCAACATTATGGTAGATTGGTACCTACCCATATCTTGGTTGAAGGACCATAACCCCAACATAGATTGGAAGACAGAATCACTAACCTGGTGTACAGAGTTCTGGAAGGCTAACTCCCTGGCAGAGCAGAGGCAGTTAGTGTTCATGACCGATGAAGAGTTACTAGCCGAAGACCCTAGTAATATGTACATATTGGGAATTGTGCAATTCTCCAATTAGGAAGGGGCTGACATTACAGTTAAGCCACTCCCTGAGTATAAGGACTAGGGGGATACCTTCAGTCAAGAACGGATTGAGGCACTAGCGGAGGACTCAAAGTATGGCCATACGAGAGAGTGGCAACCTGGAACTCAGACTCCCTTTGGGCCTATCTATCCGTTATCGGAAAAGGTGCTTAAGGTACGCTGCGAATACCTCAAGGACATGCTGGGAACGGGAAAGCTATGGTGATCCAGTTCCTTGGCAGCATCCCCTGTCCTCTTTGTGCCAAAACCAGACGGTACATTTAGACTGGTAATAGATCACAGAGCGCTGAACAAAATCATGGTGAAGAGTAAGTATTCTGTACCGTTGATGAATGAACTGCCAGATCAGTTAGGAAAAGCCGCTGTGTTCACCAAGTTGGACCTGAAGAACGGCTACTACCATCTGAGGAGGGCAGAAGGTGAGGAAGGGAAGACGGGCTTCCGCTGCAAATATAGACTGCATGAATACATGGTCCAGCCATTTGGGTTGTATAATGCCCCAGCCACTTTCCAAAGCCTGATAAATGAGGTCTTTCGGGATCTCATGGATGAAGGAGTCATTGCATACATGGATGATACCCTGATCCACTCCGATACAATGGAAGAGCCTGTCGCAATGGTGAGACATGTGATAGGGAAATTGTGGAAAGCTAGACTATGTGTAACCCTGAAGAAGTCCAGTTTCCACCAACGCAAGGTTGAATTCCGCGGACCGAAGATCTCTGATATGGGGATCTCTATGTTGTCCAAAAAGGTGCAGCAGATCAGGGATTGGGTACCTCCGACATGCGTCGTCGACGTGGAAAGCTGTATGACCCTTGCCAACTTCTATTATCGGTTCATAGACGGGTTCAGCAAGATAGCAAAACCTCTGACAGACTTGACAAAGAAGGTTGTCCGATGGGAATGGACACCTGCGTGCTGCGGGGCCTTCAACCATTAGAAGCAGGTGTTTACGTCCCAACCTATCCTAGGACATTTTGACCTTGCACGGCCAACCCGGCTGGAAACCGACGCTAGTGACCTTGCATTAGGAGCCCTCCTCTCCCAGTTCTGAGATGATGAGAGATAGGATCCCGTGGCCTATCATAGTTAGGGGTTTCACCCAGTGGAGATTAATTATGACATCCATGACAAGGAAATGACTGCCATCGTGGCGGCATTCAAGGAATGGGATCATTTCCTGGGCTCCGTAACGGACCAATCAGTGCCCTATATGAATCATAAGAATTTTGAGTACTTTAATAGTACCAAGGTCCTTAACCGAAGGCAGCACTGCTGTGCTGAGTTCCTGCAACTGTTTAACTTCAAGGTGGTTTACCGCAAAGGGCTGTTGAATGAAAAGGCAGATACTTTGTCACAGCATAGGGATTACCGGCCTTACGGGCACAGTAATTTCCCGCCACAGTTCTTTTTTCGCCCAGGACAGTGGGTTGGGAGCCAGGAAAGGGACATATTGGGACCACAAGTGTTGCAGGTGTGCTAGGGATTTTGGCTCCAGTCCTCCTTTTTCGATCAGCTGCGGGTAGCGATAAAGGAGGACCAGGAATATTTAAGGATCCTGAAGGCCATGGCTGCTGGTGACCAACAGGTCGACCAACATTTTATGGTGGAAAAGGTCTTACACCTGTACAAGAACAGGTGGTATGTTCCCACAGGCCAGAATCTGCGGCAGACAATCATGGAGGCTGAACATGACTCGCGCATTGCGGGCCACGTCGGGACGTATAAAACCATTGGCCGTGTTAGGGCTAACTTCCATTGGCCAAAGATGGACAAGCACATCACTGACTATGTGCGAACATGTGTTACATGCCAGGGAAATAAGTCCGTCAGGTAAAAGAAGTTCAGGCTGCTAGAACCTATTGATGTTCCTATGCAGCCGTGTACAGCCATTTCAACAGACTTCATTGTAGCGCTGCCAGAGTCCGAAGGGTATACCAAGATCGGGGTCATGGTGCACAGATTCTCGAAAATGGCCCATTTCATACCCCTGACCAGGGAGGTACATGTCAAGGAGCTTGCCTTGATATTCCAGAAGGAAGTTTGGCACCTTCATGGACCACCAGAGCCAATCATCTCCGATCGAGATAGCTGACTCACATCCAAGTTCTGGATAAGTCCAATGCACTTGTTCCAAGTGAAACCAAACATTCCGCCTGCATTCCAACCTGAGACTGACGGGCAAACTGAGAGCAATAATCAGACACTGGAGCAGTACTTGCATGGTTACTGTTCCTACAAACAATATGATTGGGTTTTGCTGTTACCCCTTGCGGAGTATACATACAACACCTCGACATCAGAATCTACCAGGTTGTCACTATTTGAGATCAATTATAGGTTTAACCCCAGGACAAACTGGTCAGGTGTCATGTCTGATAAGCAAGGGATACACCCTAGCGTTAAGCTCTTGGTTAGGGAATAGGAAGGAACCTGGCAGGAGATCCGAGAAACGATTCAACGGGCACAGGATAGACAACGGAAATGGCATGATCAGAAAAGGTTGCCATCACCGGACTAGGTTCCCTGGGAGGGTGTGGCTGCTGGGTGCACAAAGAAAGTGGACCGCGGGTTGTTGAAGCGAAAAAACATCCGTATAAAGGGTCCAATGGAGAAGCTGGACCACCGGATGTTTAGACCTTTCGTGGTCAAACGTCAGGTGGGTAACAGAGCCTACAAACTCCAACCGCCAGCCAGATGGAGCATCGACCAGGTTTCAATGTCGCGTTACACAAACAGTTCTGTGAGGGTCGGGGATCAGGCAGGGTCAAGGATGTCCCTACTATGGAGCTTGTGGACAATGAGCCAAGTTTCGTTATCGCAGCGGTTGTGGACAGTTGATGGGACAGGGGCGTAAAGACGAAGTTTCCGTGACGCTGCGGCCAGTACTTCGTTTCACAGGAAGGCTACAGGGCTGTGGAGTATTCATGGAAGCCCTATGAGATGCTAGAAGGGACATACTTACAGGCCATGCTGGATTTCTGCAAAAGATATCCGTCCAACCCCAGGGACCATAGAGGCTTCAAGGAATCGAGTCTGGGAAATAAGACAAGAGGCTGGCGGTCCGGGATGGACCGCAGAGAGGAGAGGAGTGATATAAACACCCAGCACCCATGAGCTATGGCAGTCGGAAGCTACACCCATACCGGTAGCCAGGAGGCGAACTGGTGGGAACCGGCTGGGAAGTGAGTACTTGACCTGCGGAGATCCGATCGCCCAGGTTCTGTGTAACGACCCAGCATACATGAGCTATGGTAGCCGGAACCTACACCCATACAGGTAGCCCGGAGGCGAACTGGTAGGAACCGGCAGGCAAGTGAGTACTTGACCTATGGAGACCCGATGGCCCGGGCTCCGAGATGGGCAGACTTAGTGGGCACAAGTATTTAGGTACATGGCTACACCCGAGATTGGTGTCAGCATACTTAGGGACCTATGAAGGGGCAATACACAGCTAGGCTGGGCAACTGGAGAAAGGCCCAGTGTGTCTATCTCCGGCAGTGGGATAGAATAGGGTAACAGGAGAAAGTCCACTTGTCCACCGGACAAGATTACCCTACTCTCAGGACTGGGTTACCCTGCCTTGAGGCTTGGGTTACCCTGTTCAAGGACCTGAGTTACCCTACCTTTCAAAACTAAGTCCCTCGGGGAGTTTGGGAAAAATGACTGCAATGTTTGTCACACGAAGCCATGCAGAATACTGGAATCTGGAGTTCCAGGAGATGCTATTGGGCGGGCTACGCAGCTACGAAGAAGCTGTAAATAGGAGACATTATTCCTATCATGCCCCTGCGGCCCCGCCTTGAGGCCCGGACGTCATGGGCAAACGGTTGCATAGTTGTGTGCACTCTAGCAAAGCAAGAGCCTGGGAGACCTGCTTGCAACACCGTATACGTTGCTGCTGTCCGGTCGACCGTAAGCTGTCCGCAGGATATATTAGGGGGCATGGGGTGGAAGGTCGAGTACCTCCTCCAAGTTGTTTGGAGTAAAACGGACCAAAACCAACGGAGTTAACGGGTGTTAACCGTAGGGGTCCCGAAGGAGGTCCCAGGTGATACCGGGGCGACTGGGAGGGTTTTACACCTACCAAACCTAAAAGTGTCCCCAACGCCACACGCTCGAAAAGGGAAGTGCAGAGACACTAGAAGCATGATTCCTACCACAGGTGAGGTGGATCTGAGGTGGTGGTCATGGGTAGCGCCCATTGGACCGCTCCCGAACCACCGTATCCTGCTGCAGACATCGGAAGCCCGAGACTCGTAAATAGTAGATAGATAAACCGCTCGCGGTAGCTTCTGGCGTCAAGTAGAAATCAACGCGCATGGGAAGGGTGTTACAGATAGTCTAGTTCAGCAAGGTGTCTTGACAGTTAGCCACTGGCAAGTCACCGATGCGCAAAGGTTTTCACTCCGGCCGGCAGAATGGAGATGCACCGCAGAAACGATATGCACATATGGTGAACACCGACTAGAGAGTGTCGACACACGCATGGCGGGAAGGGGTGCCAGGAGACGTGTCGGACCACCCTTAGCAGAGAAGGGTGTGCTTGAATAGTTGGAGTAAAATGATGGGGGAGTTTCTGGTATAAGATAAAACTACCTGAACATCTATGCGAGAACTCTCCTACTCCAACAATCAATCCTCTCAAGACCTTAATTGAGTGAAGCGTCAGGTTTAACGATATTAAGTTTTACCGTCTACTTTACTGTTACATCTCTGTGAACTTTTGGCGATAAGTTTGAAGTTGTTTGGTGCGGTCGCAACCTTGGTATCCATCTTCCTAGGGGTGCCCCAGTTACAGNGCGGTAGCTTCCGGCGTCGCGTAGAAATCAACGCGCATGGGAAGGGTGTTATAGATAGTCTAGCTCAGCAAGGTGTCTTGACGGTTAGCCACTGGCAAGTCACCAATGCGCAGAGGTTTTCACTCCGGCGGGCAGAATGGAAATGCGCCGCAGAAACGATATGCACATATGGTGAACGCCGACTAGAGAGTGTCGACACATGCATGCCTGAAATGGGTGCCAGGAGATGTGTCTGACCACCCTTAGCGGAGAAGGGTGTGCTCGAATAGTTGGAGTAAAATGATGGGGGAGTTTCTGGCATAAGATAAAACTACCTAAACATCTATGTGTGAACTCTCCTACTCCAACAATCAACTCTGTCGAGACCTTAATTGAGTGAAGCGTCAGGCTTAACGATATTAGGTTTTACCGTCTACTTTACTCTTACATCTGTGTGAACTTTTAGCGATAAGTTTGAAGTTGTTGGTGCGGTCGCAACCTTGGGATCCATCTTCCTAGGGGTGCCCCCATCACACTCTGAGAATGAACAGAATTAGCTGGCCAGGTACAGACCCACCTCGGTACACCTGGGAGAGGTGTCAGCGCACTTAGGGACTTCTGCAAGGGGAGTTGCTCAGCTAGGCTGGGTAACTGGAGACAGGTCAGGAATGTCTATCGCCACCGACGTGATAGACAGGGTAACAGGGAAAGGTTATCTTGTCCGCTGGACAAGGTTACCCTACCCTCGGGATCAGGTTACCCTGCCATGGGGCTTGGGTTACCCTGCCCAAAGTCCGGAGTTGCCCATCCTTTCAATAAGAAGTCCCTCGCGGAGTTCGGGAAAAATGACCGGAATGTTTGTCACGCCAAACCAGATACAATACCTGAATCTGGGGTTCCGGGAGACGCTATTGGGCGAGCTACGTAGCTCCAAAGAAGCTGTAAACTGGAGACATTATTCCTATCACACCCCACCGGCCCCGCCCTAAGGACAGAACGTCAAGGGCGAACATTTGCCTGCTTGTATGCCGTCGGGCCAAGGCGAAGGTTAGGAGACCTGCTTGCAACACCGTATACGTCGCTGCCGTCCGGTCGACTGCAAGCTGTTCGTGGCGTATACAAGAGGCCATAGGGGGGATGGTGGAGTACCTCCTCCTGGTTTTTCGGAGTAAAATGGACCAAAACTGGCGGAGTTAACGGGAGTTAACCTTAGAGGTCCCAAAGGGAGTCCCGGGTGGTCCCTCGCTGCCCGGCAATGCTTTGCACCCACCAAGCCTGAAAGTGTCCCCCACATCCTAGGCTCTTAATGGGATATGCAGAGACACTATAAGCATGATTCCTACCACAGGTAAGATGGGTCCGAGGTAGTGGTCAAGGGTAGGGCCCATTGGACCCCTTCCAGATCACCATCCCCTGGGGAACACACCGGCAGCCCGAGAAACGTAAATAGTAGACTGATAAAACCCTCATGGTAGCTTCCGGGGCCCAGTAGAGATCAATGCAAATGGGAAAGGTGTCCTAGATAGTCTAGTCCATGCGGCCTTTTGACTGTTAGCCACTGGCAAGAAGCCGGTGTGCAGAAGCTTTGACTCCAGTGGGCAAAATGGAAATGCATTCCAGAAACGATAACCGCATAAGGTGAACGCCAACTAGAGTGTTTCGACACATGCATGCCCAAAGGGTCTGCCAAGGGACATGTCGGACCGCCCTCAGTGGAGAAGGGTGTGCTAGAATGGTTGGATTAAAGTGATGGGGGAGTTTCTGGGCATGAGATAAAACTACCTGAAAGTCTATGCGAGAACTCTCTCACTCTAACAATCAATCCTCTCGCGACCTTGATTGAGTAAAGCATCAGGCTTGACGATGTTAAGTTTTACCGCTTACATTGCTCTTACATTGGTGTGAACCTTTGGTGATAAGCTTGAAGTTGTTGGGTGCAGTCGCACCCTTGGGATCCATCTTCCTAGGGGTGCCCCCATTACACAAATGATGCTGTGAAACCAAACATAAAACATTGCCTGTATCAACCAATAGCACACGAAATAATACCAGTATCAAGCGATCCTGTGAAACCAACACAAACCAACCTCGTACCCATACCGGTTACATTCCTAAAATAATTTCCACATTTCACCAAATAAAACACCCGGATGAAATCCTAAGAGTCGGTAAACGCGCTATTCTCCCATAAGTCCTCACAGGACCCATGCTCACCGTCATCGCTCTCCTGCAATAATCTTATGTCATCCTGCAATATCCATTTTGCCCCTTCCCACCATTCCTCCCAGCACTCCTAGCCAGTTGCTTCATGCACAAAGCAACCTGATTCCTTGTGGTGTGATAGGTCGCCGTAATTTCGGACCACCCGGTCGTGCCAATCGTCTGCTTCGATATCGACGCGTCAGCAATCGTCGCAGTAGTCAACGTAGAGTATCTCCCTGTATGCCTCCAGGGGAATAGTTCCACTGTTCAATAGTTCATCGACAATAATGTCTCATCCCTTGATGCTTGTTTTTTCGTAGACCAACATTTCTTAGCTTTGTAAGGGGGTGAAGGCTTGTGAGAGTAGTCTGTCTTGTAAGGGTCGTTCTTGCAGTCTGTAGGTTTAATAGGAAGGTTTTTCTCTTCACAGGAGTTTGAGGGATGGTGGGTGGTATGTATGTTTCGGTGCTGACCTCGCTTAGGTGTTCAGGGGAAGGTGGTTGGTACTTAATCTTGGTTTCTTCCGCCTCCACGCACTGCTCACATTTTTCTGTGCTCAGGTAACATCCACTTCCATAGCGGAATATATCAGACATTGTTTCTCCCCACATCTGTCCCGCCGTCCCAGTTGTTATCTCTAGGCATTTGTTCCAAATACGTATGAATAATCGCTATGTAAGGTATCATCTAGGCATAACATCACGGTTCACGAACAGTCCCATTAGCTGATAGCCCAGCCTCCAAGGCACTTGCTCATGGTTTGACATCGTAAGGCTGTTGGATGGTATGTGTTGCTTTTTCTTTCCCTTCCCAATGTGCAGCTTCCGCTAGGCGTTCCAGGTATGCCGCTTCGTCTTCCATTACTTGTTTCTCATCTTCGCTGCTCTCGAATTCGCTTGCAAAGTGGGCAGACCAAAACCTCTCTTATATTTCTGGTTCTGTGTCGCGGCGGAGTTGTTGGATTTGTGGCAAGGTCGGGCTCCATGCCACAGTTACATGGTTTATTATAAGGGGTAGCTCGTGTTCCAGTTTGTTGTCTTCCCACTATCTATTTACCAGTTCCATCGCATTTTCTAATCCTTGGAGGGGTTCCTAGTAGTTTTCTGTTTCCCGATATCCCATCCATATCACCAGGAATTGGTCACAGTTATAGCGCTTTCTGTGGTTCCGTATAACCTGCACTTCCCATTCTGCTTTTTAATTCACAGTGATCCGAGGCGGTTTTGCATCGCTTCTTCCCGGGAAGGTGCTATCATCGTTAGGGAGGTATTACTTCACAGTGGATGTGTGGAATGTTGCTTGCAGGTTTCCGTACATCTGGCGTCCATTTCTACCATATAACTTGGCATATATTTATCATAATCAATTATTTTGAATGGTCCTCACCACCGCGGTTGGAATTTCTTGCTTCCTCCTGATTCCGTTGTGAAATGTTTTCCATAAAGCAATTTTAGGTTACCCTTCCCTATCAGTGTCTGGTGTCTGCACTGTTTTGCTGCCTTTCTTGTACTCCCGAATCGCGCTAATCTGATAGTATTAAATGCTGTGTTCCGGATTGCTTGGTGTCTGTTTAACAATTCATCAGCGGCCGGTACTGCGGAGTTCGTGAAATTCACTAGGTGGAGTAGTGGGTAGTTTTTTCCCAAGATGGCTTTGTATGGTGACATACCAAGGGTTTCCGACCATCTTGTATTTGGATATGCTGCCATTTCCGCTCTGGCATCAAACCAATTCTTTTGTCTTGTATTGACTAGATTTCGAAGCGGTGTTTTCAACTGCCGAATTTTCCTTTCGACTTGTCTATTCGTCCCATGGTGGCCTGGTCCCGCCTTGATGTGCTCAATCCCTAGTGATCGACACTGCTGTCTCCATACATATATCCAAAGTGTGGGTCTGCATCGCTCACTATTGACGTTGGATAGCGGCAGGGCGTAAATATTTTGTTGTGTAGTAGTTCCCAGGTTGTTATTGCTGTTACTTTCTTGTTTGTTGGTATGAGCCATATAAATCCCAAGAACCTACCTACAGCTACGAGGATTGTGTCATATCTCCATGAATTGTGGAATGGCCCCACAAAGTCAATGGCTATTGATTCGAAAATCTCCAATGGTAGGATGATGGTCTGGGCTTTTCCTTCTGGTAACTTTGTGGGTTCTTTGTTTGTTTGGCAGGTGTGGCATTGCACCACGTATGCTCTGAAATGTGTGTACATCCCGGGCCAGAACAGGTACTCCGTAGCATACCGCAAGTTCTGTTCTGCACCGTTGTGGCCCTTGTTGTGGATCTCGCGTATAACGTACTCCGTTAGTGTCATATTTCCGCAAAGTGGGACCATTCAGAATATACAGGCATTCTTCCGCATATTGAGTTTTAGCGCACGGCATCCCATTTGCGATCCTGTAGGAGGCTAAATCTCCTGCGGAGTTCTTATTTTCGTTGACCTTTTTACAAATTGGGTCCTTCCGGTATGCCATGACCATGTGTGCTCACAATGTCCCAATCATCTCCTTGATTGTCGGTAATGTATTGTGCTTATACTCTATTTCGCTTCCTCTACTTGTTTCGGGTTGGTGATCCTCCTCATCATCTTTCAAGACCTTGTACAATCCCTGCCGATATTCACTCATCGCTGTGGGTAATACTGAAACCATTGTTTTATGCTGAGGTTTTCCAGTCATTCTGCATATCTAATCAGTGGTGGGCTGTCTGGTCCTGGCATTCGGAATGCCGCTATTGTCTCACAGGTAAGGCCTTCTATTGGTTCTGCCCTTCTGACTGGTGGCAGACTATCTGGCCCTGGCCTTTGGAATGCTGGGGCTTTGCGGTTCAGCAGTACTGGAATTGCCCAGGACCTGGGGATTGGCTGGGCAAGGGTGGACGGTCCTTCCCGAGCGGTGTTTGGTCTTTCGCCACTTGTTTGTGGCTATTCCCAGTTGTCAAGCACGGGGGACTCCGGGGGGCTTGGGTCAGGTTCTGTGCTTAGGGGACTCGATCCTTTGCTAGGGGGGTAAGGAGTCTGACTTCTGCGCTTTTTCGGGTGGTTGTTTGTGAACTTGATCTTGGTCTGATGATGCGGGCAATGGTCCACATAATAGTATGGGTAATGGAGTTTGCTATGTTGGAGTTCCTTGGGTGGTGTGCTGCGGAGGGTGCACTTGTCCCCCTAATTATTTCCCCTAGCGATTGAGCAGGGGCTCTCAGCAGGTACCGGGATCTCATTAGGGTACTCAGTGTATGAGTATAGAGGGGAGGTAGGGGAGAAGGGTTGCTCAGGTTCTATTGCCTTTCATTCTTGCTCATTAACTGTGTTATCTGAGATGTCTGCCGCTTCCTTTGTATAATCCTTGATATAGGGTGGGTTCAAGTCTGATCCTCCCTCATACATCCAGCAACGAGCATCAGCTAAATAGTTCGTGCTCCTTGGTGCAGAGACTATTTTTGTGTCTTGTTTCCCTAAAGCACTGAGCCATCTAACTTGTTTTCTGCTTGGGTTCTTGGCCGTTCATAGGTGTATTAGGGGTTGGTGAGCCATTACTATCGTGAAGGTATTTCCTATTAGTACATTGTGGAACCTATTAAGTGCTTCCATTATTGCTAAGGCCTCTTGATCAGTGGTTCCATAATTCATCTGTGCGTTGGTAAATTTCCTGCAGTGTAATGCTGCCGGTCGAGCCATTTCGTAGGTGGGCCCTTGTCCTACCCACGCCACTATTTACAGGTTAGAGAAGTCCGTTACTAGAGAAACCGGCTTCTCGCTCCGTATACCTATTGGCCGCATCGCTTGGTAATCGACAATCCTCTTTTTTACCATCTCGAACGCGGTCTGCTGGCTTGTTGTCCATGGGAATTCAGCGCTCCCTGTTGAGTCTGTTAATAGTGCCGTCAGGGTAGTATGGTGTGGGAGGAACTGGGCCCCATAGTTCACTATTCCTAGAAAGCCTTGCAATCCTTTCTTGTTTTGGGGTGTCTCCCAACCTGCAACAGATGATATTTTCTGTGGGGAGGCATGGATTCCTTCATAATCAACTATGTGTCCTAGTACTTCCAGCTTATCTGCGAATAGTACTGACTTCTTTTTGTTTGCGTAGAATTTCGCTTTTCTGAGTTGGTCACATACTTGCCGTATGTGCCTTTCATGTTCCTCTGATGTGTCCGAGAACATGAGTATATTATCAGTGTATACCCTTACAAAGGGATGTAGGAATTCGCTCTGGAGGTCTTCTATTATTCGCACAAAGGTTGCAGGTGCATTCATGTCTGCTGGTAGCATCACTTTGCTGACAAACCATCAGAATGGGGTTTTGAATGAACTGAATTTAACCTTGTCTTTGTCTCCTTGCGCTGGAAAGTATGCGTTGCTTAGGTCGATTTTACTCCTGGACTTCACTCATCCTATTCCGTTAAGGATCAGTTGTTGGTTGGGGATGGATGGGCTATCCATGATGATAATGCTGTTCCGAACTTTCAGGTCCACCAGGGGGCAGAACCTACCCTGTGGCTTTGGTTGTACAAACATAGGAGCCACTCCCGGAGTTTCCTGTCAGACTATCACTCCAGCTCAGAACTTCGCATATATCCAAGTTATGACTGTCGCCTTATATGCTTCTGGAATTGGGTATGTTGGTTGGTTCTTTAGATCTGCTAGATCTTTTAGCCGAATGTGATAGTTAATCTTACGTATGGGGGGTAGCGTTTCAGGGACTCTGTCCGGGAATGCATCGTTGTATTCTTCTGACAGTGTTGTTGAGGTTACATCTGCAATTGCGGCTCGGAATTCCCTGCTTGTTGGTTTGTATAGCACACGTAGTTTGGTATCAGGAAACTCCACTACCATGTCCCCACACCTGATAAGGGCATTGTGTCTTTTTAGGAATGGCATTCTAATCAGGATGTCGTACTTCGTCAAGTCTCCTACCAAGATTTCCTGGTTTATCCATTTCTTTGTCCCAATCCCTATGGTCCGCCCATATTTCTGGTTGCGTGAAGAGCGGTAACCTTTCCTTGCCATATTGACTGTTCTTGGTTGGGGTACGGGTTCCATTGGTACGCCGTGGGTAGAAAGAAAGGTGGCGCTAACAATGTCACAAGCGATTGTTCCAGTGTCGAATAGTACCTTTGCCGGTTGGCCTTCTATGTAGATCGTTCCTTCTAGTGCATCATAGGGCATAACCGCTAACATTGACTGCGTTCTGAGGCTTTCCCTTTCCTGCAAGTTAATTTCCACCTCGTCGTATTCGGTTGCTTCCATGCGATTTGTACTTGCATCTCGCTTTGGTGCGTTGCCTTTTCTTTTCTTGGCATAGCAGTCTTTTGCATAGTGCCCCTTTTTCCAGTGTTCGAAACCTGTGCCTACATCGCGTCGCTTCCGTTTCTTGTTCTTTTTGTCTTTCAAAACTTTGTGCTTTGGTTGTTCCTTTCCTGTATTATCACGTGATAACGATGCTTTGCCGCTCCTCGGGTGGGCTTTCTGCGTCCGGTAAACTCCTGTCCCATCCAGGATAGCGTCCTGTCGTTCAGCACGCTTAACAATTATGTCAAACGAGTCTACATCTTCTTCCCGGGGTTCTAACTCCTGGCGTAGTCTGGGATACATTGCTTCATATAGCCTCCTCTGTAGTGTGTACTAGGATACAGTCCTGGCGGGTAATCTTCCCTGGTACATCAAGAGGTCCATTACTACCAGTGTTATCCTGTCTGTCTTTCCGTTTCAGACTTGTTGGACTTCCCGGAACTTCTTATACAGTTCTTCCGTGTTCCGTGAGGACTGGAATATGTCCAGCAGGTATCTTATCAGCCTTGTTCCTCATATTTTTCCTTTGCTGTCATAGTGGTTCATTGCTTGATGATATGCTTCTTCTGCTTTTCCCATACTAAAACTTGCCAAGTATGCTCCACTTCCCTCCATTGTCTTACCCACGTCATGCAAGGCGAGGTATTGAGAAGTGGTTGTTACCTATTATTCAAACGTGGTAGGTTTGAGGTCCTCCTTTTCACCAGAGAATGTGGGTCACAGCGGTAGTTTGACTTCGAGTCCTGTTCACCCAGCACCTGGGCTGGGCGCCGCAGCAGATTCTCCTTCAGGCATATCGTGTTCAGATTCTATGCTGCTGGAGCTGTCTTCTGACGAGCTTTCTGAAGAGTCGCTCAGGGGTTGGTCAGCGGGTTCTGCTGCTATTCAGTGATCTGATTCTTCCTCTTCATGGTTATTCTTCTTTGGCATATGTTGAGGTGGGCTATTTTTCTTTCCTGGTTGTGCCCGTGCCTTTCCTTCGCTGGGGCTTGGGGGGAGAAGCCCAGGAAGGCTTGTTGCTGCATTCGCTAACTCGTCCATCGACTCGCTGAAGGTTTGCTTGGCCAAATCCCGAGCTAGCTCTCCTTCTGCTTCGTCAACTGAGAAGTCGCTCTTTGGCCCTTTTTGTTTCGTAGGTTGTCTTCTTTTAGTAAGGCCTTCGCGCGGGACCTCCTTCCCACTTCAAGTATGTAGTAACTCTATGGTGTCGTTTTGGTGGGGCCGAATGTTCCCTGGTTCTGCTGCTACCCGCTGCTAGCTTCGATGATGGACCTTTGCAGGTTGATCAGACCAGGTCTGTGCAGGTTTCTAACCACTTACTGAGGTTAAAAACATGTAACATGTTCGGGCCGGGCACTATTCACGTGCCAGTACAATAGGAGCAGGTTGCTTCTTGATCCATAAGAAGTGAGCACTGCCTACTAACGTAGTCTTCCAACAGGGTGTAATAGGAGATCAAAGAAGTAACCCTTTAACCAAGTATATTGAGAATACTGTCTGTCGAAGTCTGCCGCTTCCATCGCGGAAATCAGCAGTCTTTAAATACGGCATATCCCTTATCTCCAGTATGAGAGATATTGCAAAACTTGGTCTTTACCAACTGATAGCCCATGAAACTATACAAGTATCAAACCATGATGTGAAACCAAACATAAAACATTGTATGTATCAACTGATAGTACATGAAACATGACAAGTATCAAGCGATAGTGTAAAACCAATATAAACTAACCTCGTACCCGTAGCGGTTACATTCAGGGGTCCGGATAAACGGATGATCCTCCTCGGCAAGGGCTGCAATAGGTTTACCAAGATGACTATCGGCTTTGATAAAATGATGGTAGAGGTTTCCAAACTACAAGAAAGTACGGGTATCTCATGTGTTCAGGTATGGGCCATGGGATGATGGTTGCGACCTTGGTGTTGTCCATGCCATTCTCTGGTGTGGTGCTGATGAACCCCAGGTATTTGACCTCGCTGACATAGAATTTACACTGCTGGGGCTTAACCTCTGATACAACATGAGCCCAGGCATTTAGGACCTAGCGGGCACATTTAACATGCCCTTGTTTGACGTCAGTAAAGTTGAGAATGTCATCCAGCTTGGTAGTACAGAAGTGGTATAGGGTGGGGTGCAGGGCCTTGCTGATATATGCTAGGAAGGTTGCAGGTGCATTGGAGAGCCCAAATAGTATAACCTTGAACTTTGTCATGATCTGGTGAGAGGTGCACTAGCCAGATGACAGAAGCGAGAAACGGGTTTCACACAGGACCTCATTTAGAGGTCATGGGCCTTGTTTATATTTAAATTGTTTTTACGCACAGGACCTTATTAGCAGGTCATGGAGCTCGTTTATATTTAATTGCATTACGCGCATGAGGTCCTGTTGACATTGTGGGACGAGTATAGACTGGCCAGGAAGGCTTACCAGTGGAACGCAGGCACCCCTAGGAAGATGCATCACAAGGTTGTGACCACACTGAACAACTTCAAACTTATCGGAAAAGGTTAACAAAGGTGTAAGAGTAAAGTAAAGGGTAAATCTTAATATCGTTAAGCCTAACACTTCACTTGATTAAGGTCTCAGGAGTATTGATTGTTGGAGTAGGAGAGTACTCGCATAGACATTCAAGTAGTTTTATCTTATGCCCGAAACTCCGCCATTAGTTTACTCCAACCATTCGAGCAGACCCTTCTCTGCTAAGGTTACTCCGACACCTCTTCTAGTGCAGCCTGTGGGTATGCATGTGTTGACACACTATGGTCGGTATTCACCTTATGCAGTTATCGTTTCTGGGGTGTATTCCCATTTTGCCCTCCGGGAGTGAAAACCTCTTCGCATTGATGTCTTGCCAGCGACTAACACTCACAACACCAGATAAACAGGACTATCTATAACACCCTCCCCATATGCGTTAGTCGCAACATGATCCTGGAAGTGACCATGAGTGGTTTATCTATCTATGATTTACGATTCTTAGGCTTCCGGTGTCTTCCTCAGATTACAATGGTCTGAGAGTGGTCCAATGGGTGCTACCCATGACCCCTATCTCGGATCCACCTTACCTGTGGTAGAAATCAGGCTTCTAGTGTCTCTGCACTTCCTTTACAGAGCATATGGCGTTGGGGGCACTTTCAGGCTTGGTCAGTGTAAAACTCTCCCGGTTGTCCCGGCAGCACCTGGGACGAACTTCTGGATCTCCGTAGTTAACTCGTGTTAACTGTGTCCGTTTTGGTCCGTTTTACTTCGCACAACTTAGAGGAGGTAATCCACCTTCCGCCCTATACCCCCTTGCATATCCTGCGAACAGCCTGCGGTCAACCGGACGGCAGCGACACATATGGTGTTCCTAGCAAGTCTGCGAAGCTTCCTTTTTGCGAGACTGCACACAGCTACACAACCATTTGCCCGTGACATCCGGGCCTTAAGGCTGGGCCGGCCGGGTACGATGGGAATAATGTCTCCAAGTTACAGCTTCTTCGGAGCAGCATAGTTCGCCCAATAGCATCCCCCAGAACCCCCAGTTCCAGTATTATGGATGGCTTCGCATAACCAATATTCCGGCCAATTTTCCCAAACTACTCGCGGGACTTGGTATTGAAAGGTAGCATAACTCTGGACTTTGGACCTTGTAACCAGAGCCTCATGGCAGGGTAGTCTGATCCTGATGGTAGGGTAACCTTGTCCGCTGGACAAGACGACCTTGTCCTGTTACCCAGTCTATTCCAGCACCCAAGATAGACACTTCTGACCTTTTCTCTAGTTACTCAGCTCAGCTGAGTAACTGCCCCTTCCGAGGTCCCTAAGTATGCTGACACCGCTCCCGGGTGTAGCCAGGTACCCAAGTGCCTTACCTGCTAATTCTGTTCATCTTGGAGCCTGGGCCATAGGGTCTCCATAGGTCAAGTACTTCCTTGCCTGCCAGTTCCTACCCATTTGCCTCCAAGCTACCTGTATGAGTGCAAGTTCCAGCTATCATAGCTCGTATATGCTAGGTCATTACCGCAGGCAAGGCAGACTGGTTTATCTTTCCTGCATGACCTCATTAGTAGGTCATATGGTTTGTTTATGCAATTGATTTGTATTACACTTGTTTTATGTTATCACACATAACCTTGTTTAGATGTTAGAGGATTGTTTCCGTTTTGCGCACATGACTTGATTGAGTTATATGATGTGGTGAATGGTTTTGCACTGCATCTTGCTATGGATCCAGACAGGGTTAGAGTTGCTGAAAAAGGCCTATATAAAGGCTGAAGTTTCACCGATGAGTTAGCTCTTTACACAACTATCTATGGTTATTGCCTATCCACAGCCAGTCGTCAGAGGTGTTGGTGGTGCTTGGTCAGCTACCTTGTGAAAAAAAAGCCAGACTTTCGCAACCGTGATCACAGTGGTGATTGCGCCCGTGAACAACAACACAATTCATACAACCTGCCTCTCAATTCATTTTTCTCTTTTACCATAGTTTACAGATCTGGATATGCAAACCCCCCAGCACCAAAAAAAACAACAACTGTGAAAACCAAGCGAAGAGAGATGACCAACATTGAAAAAGGCATGATTATTGCCTTTTTCTACTGACTCCGGAATATTGCCCTTGTTGCTCAAACTATTGGGCACCCCTGGACCATGGTTAAAATCTTCCTTGTCCGAGCATGTGAGCACCAATCACCAGAAAACATTCCTCGCCGCGGTCGTACTCCAGTTCTTAGCCATCAGCAGTATTACCCAATTGGCCAGGTAGCCAAGTCCAACGATCAAATCACCAGATCTGATTTCAGGGATAAATATGTGCCAGGTATTTCTCTTTCTACAGGTAACATCTCTGCCCTGGTGCTATTATGAGTGATAGGACATGATTAGCTAATAAGTAAAATAGTTGACAGAGTGCTCAGAGAAGTCAATATCAAGAAGTGGCTAGCCAAATCTAGACCAAAGCTCCAGCCTGAGCATGTGGCAAAGAGACTCAAGTGGGCTACAGTTCATAAAGACTAGATCGTGGAGGATTTTGAAAGAGTTATTTGGAGTGATGAATGTAGTGTAGAGAAATCCAGGGATCCAAGACAACAATAGGTTTTCAGGAAACCTGGAGAGAAGTGGCTGTCTGATTGTATTCATCCTAAGAAGAAGGATAAGGGAAGTTCTCTTATGGTCTGGGGGTGCTTTTGGGCGCAGAGAAAAGGTTCTTTGGTTCCTATTACTCAAAATATCAATAACACCAGGTATGTTAGGCTCTTGAGAAGGCATCTTTTTCCTGTTATTCATCCAATGATTTCTTTTGGTATGCAAGATATTCTTTTTCACAAAGGCAATGCTCCTGTTCATAAGTCTTATAGTGTTATGGATTGGTTGGAGAGAAACTGTATTGAGGTTGAAGAACACACTCCATATTCGCCTGATGTGAACCCTATTGAGCATGCATGGGTGGAGCTTAAAAAGCGATTGCACCAGGAGGATCCAAGGATTGGAGATACCCCAGGAGGCAAGGAAGCTGTTAAGGAAAGGCTTGCACATGTATTACTATTGGTTTGGGAGACAATTCCGGAGGAGTTTTTTGCGAAGTTGTGGAAATCAATGCCTGATAGGGTGGCTGCAGTTTTGGAGGCAAGGGGAGGTTATACAAGGTATGGACTATTTTTATTATTTAATTTACTTTACCATTCTCATGGTTAATCAGGGTTAATGGTTTGTGCCAGTTGATCGTATTGAATTGCTTGCGCCTCTGGATCATGCTCATTGACAACCCCACTATTGCAGCCGGGAGGCATGGTGGAACCATAATTAAATATGTCTCGGATAATGAACACTTCTGATGACTAACTGTACCACTTTATGCTCTTTACAATACAAAACCTTTGCACTCCAAACCTTCCCAATACAGGGATCAGACATAGACTCAAGAACATAGCCTCGATACAGATCAAGTTAGCAACATAAGGACCTGTACTTTCAGCGCTGGGGAGAAAGCAATTCTTAACTGTGAATACTAAAATAGAGCCAATAGAGTTGTGGGGCTCTTAGACACAGCACAGTGCAGTTGGGAAGGAGAAGATGCTTGTTACCTCCCCTGGGTGCACTGTGTAGTGGGAAACCATTACATTTCGTTGGGTCTCCTACGGTACCTAATAACAATAAGATGGCAACTGCAAGGAACGTAGAATCTACTCAAGACAACGAAGGAGCTACCAATCTTGAGGACGACTCCCTCAACCTAACTCGCATACAACATGGACTAGGCAAAGCAGCAAGCGAACCCTCGCAAGCTGCGAGCCTAGTCACACCCAAAGAAACCCTACTACCGGGTAGTTTCTACCACGAAACACCATGACTAAGAAGAATGGCCGCTGTGGCAGTGCTAGCACCCACTAACAGGGCCTAGCAGGTAGACCCTGATGATGACCGAAGATCAAGAAATGGGATTCCGGGAGGCAATAAGGTCCTACTGGGAATCAAGACCGAAAGCAAGAGAACCAGGCCTATTCACAGGAGACCATGTGAAGTTAAGAGAGTTCCTAAGTCAATGGGAAAATTACTCCAAGGTTCAGGGGTATGGCGATGCAAAGGATATGATAAAGGTAGACTACACAGATTCTCTCTTGAGGGAAGCTGCAGGACAATGGATAATGCCCTATATGAAGGGCAAACAAGACACAATATAGGCCTTGTGGGAGGAATTCAAGGAAGCTCTCCACACCCAGTTTGGAGACAGGAATGCCAAAGAGACAGCGCAACACTAGCTGGGGAAGATAGGCCCTGGAAAAGATAACTTTGTCACTTCTGGCACAAGTTCTGCATGATTGCAGTGGCAGCAGAATACGACGAAAAGACCAAGTACTGCTATCTCTTAGGGGGTACCAATGAAAACTAGCAAGAAGCCTGGAAGCACTGAGACAAGCACTATCAGACCAGTGATAACTTCGTGGTATAGGCCATTGACAAGGAAGACAAGATCAACCTGGTCAGACACCTGCAAAAGAAGACAAGAGGAAGGACCTCGCAAGCCGCTCCACACAACAACAATGGTATGTAGTGACCAATGAACTTGCCCTGACCAGGACTGGCTGGAGACCCGATGGGCTTGGACATGGCAGCAAGAAAAAACAGATGGTTTCAAAGTCTATCCGACAAGGAATATCAGAAAACAGGAAAGGGAAATACATGCCTACAATGTAGATTAAAGGGGCATTTCATCAAATGCTGTCATAAAAGGAAACGGAGCTCCAAGAAATGGGCGCAATGGAGAGGACGAAGGACGGAAAGTTTAACCGAATAAAGTCCCCTATCAAGCATAGTTTGGGGGATGCCAGGCAAGGCAAACTTACCAGCATCGCAGACATATCAATGTACAAGAACAACCATCCAATGATCAACAATACAACTGGTTATCATAATGAAAATAAACATCTCTTGATTAAGATAAAGCTATAGTGGACAAACAAAGACGTGGAGATGAACGTGATACTTGATTCCGGAGCAACCGAGGGTTTCATCAATAGAGATTATCAGTGAAATCCACAGATTACCCCTAAAGAAGATAGAGAAACCAAGAGACATATATGTGGTCAATGGGGAGAAGAGCAAAGCAGGACCAATCAGCCACATGGCGCAAGCAGTGATAGAGGTAGAGTCACACCACGAAGGGATGATGTTTCAAATAGTACATTTGCAAAAGCATAAAGTCATACTTGTGAGGCCTTGGGTAAAGCGACACATTGCGAATATGGATTGAGGAAAAGACCAAATCAACGTCAACAGTAAGTGATGCACACAGTTGTACCTGAAAACTTTGCCAATGATCGAAATAATTCCTGAAAACAAGAAATATGAGCGAACTTGAGGGAACAAATCCTCCACATAGACTCCAAACCAGAAGAAATAATGCCGCACGATCAAGGAATAAGAGTACAAATGTTATATGTGAATGCCAAGAAATCAATGTGAGGAGGCATGAAGGCTGTGGGTCATGACCTGTATAGTACAAAACACATAATGGTGCCTGCCAGTGCATACATGAGGATACCAGGAGTAATTGCAGTAGGACTTTCCAATGGTACCTGCGCAAGAATCACTCCACACAGTGGTATGGCCACCCAGCAGGGAATTACCAGCAGCGCCGAAGTGACCGATATGGACTACAGTAGTGAGGTGTAAGTCCTACTAATAACCTGCAGGATGAGGACTATACCATGCAGAAGGGAGATCGTATAGCCCAGATGATTATGGAGAGTATCGATACCATGGAGCCACGAGAAGTCCCAGATTTGTATAAGATGAAAAGAGGCTTGGAAGGATTCCGCAGCACCGGATGAGGAGCCCCGAAAGACCACAACGCTACTGAAATGACAGAAGAGAAACCTCTGCGCATATCTTTTATATCAGACAAGGCCTTCAGTAAACTTTACCGGAAAGAGAAACAGATGGGAATCCTTAAATGGGACAACGAAGAAGGTGAACCCATCATTGCAGAAGCATCAACGATTACCATGTGGCTAGTGGTAAAAGAAGAAGCCGAACAGAGGAAGATAACCCTCAGGCAACTGGTCCTGACCGAGTATCACGATTAGCTCAACACATTCGCAGAGAAGAGAAGAACGCATCTTACTAAAAACTAGAGCCAAGATCACAAGATTAAGCCACAGGAAGGACAGGCAGCACCTTTCCTGCAGCCCTACCAGTTAAGGGGGGCGGGTTGAAAGGGCTAAGTGAATACCTGCAACAGAATCGGGAACGACAGTGGATAAGACTACCATTCTCCTGAGCGAGGGTACCCATTCTATTTGTGAAGAAGAGAGATCGAAAACCGAGATTCTGTGTCGATTTCGGGGGACTGAACATAGAATCACAGAAAGAGAAACACCCTCTACCCGTGATGGTCCAAGCTTTGGACTAACTCGAAGGGGCCAAATGCTATGCATAGATAGATATCAAAGACATAACACAACACAAGGATAGCCGAAGTGGACGAAGGGAAGATCGTTTTGGGACAAGATATGGACTCTGCTAATCTTTAGTCATGCCCATTGGATTATCGAATGCACCAGCAACATTCCGACAGTGGGTCAACTGCAAGTTGAGAATGTCCTGGGAACTAGAGCATGTCACTTAACGAGATGATATACCCCTGTAGTCAGACAAGAATGAGCAACACCACTGCGACATCTGAATCATTCTGCAAGTATTGCGAGAAGCTGAGCTCAAAGGAAAATCTTCTAAATATGACTTCTATATGAATGAGATCAAATCCCTGGGATTTCTTGTCAACACTGGTGCACTATGAGCTGATCTGGTCAAAACGGCGGCTATCAACAACTAGAAGGCAGCAAAGAGTGTTGAGGGAGGTCAAAGCTTCCTTGGCTTGCGCAATGTCTACCAATGATTTATCAGGGGATTTAGCTAAGAGGCTAAGCCCCTCTACGATATGACAAAGAAAGGAATCAAATGGGAGTGGGGAGAAAAAGAACAACAAGCCTTTAAGGATATGAGAAAGCGACTTATCATGACACCAATATTATGGCACTTCCACCCCACACTACCCATCACGATTGAGGTGGATGTATCCAACTATATATGCTCAAGTATTTCCTCACAACAAGGCAAAGATGGATTATGTAGTCTGGTCGTGTTTGGATCAAAACCAAGGTCAAAGACAGAGCAAAACTATGACATTCATGACAAGGAACTGTTAGCCATTGTTCAAGCACTTAAAGACTAGGGGAAGTATATAGTAAGAGGTCAACATGTGGTCTGTGTCATCAGGGACCACAGACCACAAGAACCCACCAGCGGTTATTACCACCAAGGAACTCAATAGACGACGGGTCAGAAAGAGTGAGATATTAAGCCAATGCCATCTAGAAATCAAATACTAAGCAGGCAAAGAAGGAGGAAAGCCCGATAGATGGAGGTGGAGGACGGAGGACTTCGCCAACAAGGAAGGAATACGGTGACAACGACAAACAATACTTCTTGCCCGGGAAAAGTATTTTTCAAAAGAAGAAGATAAAGACCACGGGTACAAGATCTCTGAACAAAGTAAGGTGGGAAGCAATCAGCGGGGAAGGATAGGGGGAATGGATAAGAAAAAGCATGGCCAGGGACCGTGAAATCAACAAGATAAAAACGTCCCTGAAGAGAGCCTTAAGGCAAAGGAAAAACTTAGGCCACGGGCTATGCTGGGAAGAGAACAGATATATAGGGTATGACAACCAGATTAGGATCTCCACCAGGGAAGCTTTGTGACCGGAAATAATAAGAAGAAATCACCACATCGCACAACTGGGACACGGCAGAAGAGCAAAAACAACTGTATTGATGCAAAGGTTATACAGCTGGCCATCGGTAGGCAATAATATTAAAAGAAATGTGAAGAATTGCGACACATGTCAATGACCAAAAGCCCTTAAACAGATATCCTATGGGCTGCGCAAACTGCTCAAAACTCCGGGAAGACCATGGCAATCCATGGTAATGGATTTTATCATGGAATTACATGAATTGAAGGGTCAGAATAGCATATGGGTCATTACTGACTAACCGATGAAAATGGCGCACTTTATATGGTACAGAACGGACGTGACAGCACCACAATTCGTCAGTCTGCTGAAAGATAAGATCTTTACACTCCATGGCCTACCAGAAGATATTACTTCAGATAGAGGAGCACTATTCATATCAGAAGTATGGAAAGAGATCACGCGATAATTAAGTATCCAACAACCTTGGAGCATGGCCTTCCAGGCATAACCGAATGGACAGACCAGATAAAATGACACGATATTGGGACTATATCTGCGGGCTTACCCCAACCACCAACAGGATGACTGGAAGGAATTCCTATCCAGGGCAAAGTTCAATTACCACAATGAAGGACGAAAGACAATAAAAAGGACTCTCTTCTTTGCGGAGTACACATACGACCCACCCTTTGACATGGCATAATACCAAGTGCCCCGAAAGCGAACAAAGGCCTATGATGTGATAAATATATACAATATCTAGCACAATGAAATAACCGTAGCGTAAAGGAATAAGGCGGAAAGGAACGATAAGCACCGGAAGCCTGACACAAACATTGTGGTTGGCAACAAGGTGTTGTTGACACCATGCAATATCAAGACCTTGAGACCTTTAAAAACCTGGATGCCAAGAAACTTTAACCAATCAATATATTGGAACAGGTCGAATTACAAGCATAAAAGCTTGACCTCCCTATCTCGATCAAACAGGCCTCCAATATTCCACAACAGCCTCCTTGAACTCTATCAAGAAAACTTCCCCCTCTGTCTATCCACATAGACGGGAAGAATGAACACAAACTGGAAGAAGTAATGGACTCTCATGTACACTGCGGTAACCTGCAATACCATGGTAAGTGGACTGGTTATTATGCCGAACAGGAGCAAGAGTGGTATCCCACCACCAACTTTAGAAACAAAAAAGTTGTCATCGACCTCTTCCACCAGCACTACCTGCAAAAACGATCAACCAACAGTCACGATCCAGGCCGGAGAAAACAGTTGGGTAGCGATTAACGACTATGATGAATTCAAATGCATTGTGCTGAAAGCACTAGAGGAAGCTGAAGAAGCCACAGTAGGAATGAAGAAAGAACATGCGAAAAGAGCATAGATGGTATACAGCGATGACAACTGCACTGTCCACAGAAGCGACAAGGAGGGACAGAACTGGTCAACTCCAGAGGCCACGAAAACCAGAGATCCCCACAGCGACCAGGAGAGGGGAAACCTCTGTCAGCAACCGAGATCGGAAGGAGAGGAAACGATGGCCGAACACAGCTCAGGCATGGGAAAATCAATTGGCAGAACTACATGTGCAGGGTCTGCCCTGACCACAGGCAACAAGAAAAAGTGACAAAGAAACAGGCTCTGCCGATGGAGCCAAGTCAGACAGGGGAGCACAACATCTCTTTTGCCTTGAAAGATGTCCTGAGAGAAACCATCTGCATGCAAGATGAAAGAATAGTGCAGGAAAGATAGATAATCAATAAGCTGCAAGGAACAGTAGACCACCTCTGATGAACAGTTGATGGACTGCACAAGGTGAAGCGAATAGCAAGAGAGCAACAGGAGAGGCAGGTTCAGAAGTGGAGAATGTGGAGAGAGGTAGGGTACTGGCTGCTGGAGCAATGCAGTATCACGAGACTACATGAACTGCACACTGGTAGGTATGCAGCATTGATTGGGGAATGAAGAAGGTGAGCAAGGTAAACATATCCTCTGGGACTGAGGTTATGGGAGAGGGGAGCTGATGTCAAGATATTGACTAGAGGAGAGCTAGCCAAGTGACAGAAGCAAGAAACAGGTTTCACATATGACCTCATATAGAGTTGATGGGCTTGTTTATATTTAAATTGTTTTCACACATATGACCTTGTTAGCAGGTCATGGGGCTTATGTATATTTGATTGTATTTCACAGATGATATACAGTTGACCTCATGGGGAGAGTGTAGACTGGCCAGTAAGACATACCGGCAAGGCAGACTGGTTTATGTTTCACACATAATCTCGTTATTAGGTCCTGGAGTTTGTTTATGCATTTGATATATGTTTTCGCACATGACCTCATTTAGAGGTCCTGGGATTCTTTTATGCTTTGCATACATGACTTGATTGAGTTATAAGATATTATGAATAGTTTTGCATCTGACCTTGCTTGTGGATCAGGGCACAGTTAGGGTTGTTGCAAGAGGCCTATATAAAGACCGGGTCTCCACAGATGGGTTAGCTCTTCACACAACTATCTACCATCATCATATATCTACCGGAAGACAGATCTCTTGGCGTGAAAAAAGTAGGATCTTATCCGTCCAATCAGTCCATTTCGTCAGGGCAGCCCTACTAATCTGTCCAATCTGTGCGATCCGATTGTAAGCTGTGGTTGCCGGGCCACCTCTCCTCTCTCCAACCCGACATATGGGGGAAAGGAATGCCAGCATGGAGGAAAATAGAACCGTGAAGCAGCAGCTAGCTATGCATAATGAATCAAAGAAGAAGGAAAGAAAAGAAGGAAAGGAAAGATAGATAAAGGAAGGAAAATGGATGGGGAATCAGATAAAAGGAAAGAGGATAAAAGTAGTTGGAGATAAAAACAAGAGCAAAATAAGGGAGAAAAAAAATAAAATGATGCCAAGAAGGTTGGCTTGGCATCTGCTCCTCTAAACTGGTTTATTGTTATCTTTTGCATAATGAAATCAGAGAAACAAGAATGCAAACCAAGAGAGAAAACAATAAGCAAAGAGACAAATAGAATAGATAAATAGTGAAAGGTTGACTGCAGGGGAGACTGGGAGTTAAATAACAAAGGGTCTATAAAATATTACACTTCCGGATGAATCTCATGATCATTGAGTTGCCAAGAAATATCCAAGCACTCTTGGCATGGCAACCACTTCTTCTATATTCACAGTTCTTTCCTCCTCCTCCTCTTTCCTCCTTGCTCAGCCACCTCAGTCTGCTTGAGCTCAAATTCCTTTTATCCTTTTTTCCCCTTCGCAAGCAAAGGAGCACCAGTTTCGTCAACAATCAAACCATCTCAGCTCTCAGATTCAGCCAACGAATTTAGTTCACAACCTAGGGATAATGGTTACCAACAATGACGCCTGATATACACCAATGTGGGCGGTGCTGGATCGAGAAACCCATCAATGCCTCTGATATCAATTCCAATGCCCGGAGGATGACATCGTGCAAGAGATGCTTGGTTGGTACTGCCGGAACAATTTGTCACTCATGAACAAACTTACATTCTGAAATTATAGGAGCGGAGGAGAGTGGCATGGACTACAATACCTCTGGGACCCACCGTACTCCAAGCACTCTCTGTACCCCCAGCATTCCCAGCACCTCAAACATTTCTAGTACCCCTATTACAAATAGCATGCCAAGCACCACAAGCACCACGAGTACTCTCACCACCCTCAGCATTTCCAGTACCCCAAGCATATCAAACACTCCCAGCCCTCACAGCATTTAGGCCACTTCCTGGCTTCCTATTGTTCCCCGCACCCTCAGCATTTGGGTCACCGCCAGGATTCCAAGCATTGCCAGCACCCTCAGCCTTCCAAGCTTTACCAGCAGCCCAAGGAATTCTAGGATCTGGCATGATCCCAGTGCATTTGGGACTTCCAGTACCTCAAGCATGCCATGCGCCGGGCCCATCATTGCCAACATTACGACCATATTGAGTTCCCCCACCACCTCTACCATTCTGTGCACCACATACCCAGCATGACACCAGAGAACATCCAGCATCCCAGGCACTCTCGACACTACTAGCACATCGCGCACTCCCTGTGCCCCCAGTACTACCGGCATCTACAGCATTTCGAGTACCTTCAGCCCACCCAGCTACTCCAACACATCGAGCATCTGTAGCACTTCAAGTGACCCCAGTACCGCGAGCACCGCTGGCACCTCCCGTACCACTAGCAACTGCAGCACAACCTGGATCACCGGCATCTTTTGAAATTGGGGAATCTACAGCCCACCCAGGATCACTAACACAACCAACCTCTCATACATTTCACCTACCTCCACCAAGGCCAGCACTTCTAGCACCTACAGTACACCCAGCAGCTACAGCACACCCAGCACCACCAGGGTTTCATGAATTTCAGGCACCCACAGCGCTCCAAGCCCCTCCAGAACATCCAGCACTCACTGAACTCGCAGTACCAGCGGCACCTCAAGCACCTCCACCCTCAGTAGTACTCGCGGCGCTAGCAGCACCAATTTATTTATTCCCCACCCACCAACCTGCTGGACCATTTGACTACTCGACTCCAGCAACCTGGAGTGAAGTATCGCAGGTAGCAATACCTGCTCAGGTGAGTACTCAACCCCTTCCATCGTTGGCCCTACATACTTCTTCTCAGGCCTTGGGTAGAGATTTAGCTATGCTGCCTAGGCAAACAACTATGTCAGATTCCAGGGAGGGGTTACGACGATGTTCGCAATACAAACAGTATAAACGGGCTGCGGAATTTGATTCGAGTGTAGCAGGGGTCTTGCGAATGAGTCGTAGGAGTTGTTTGGTAAGTTAAACATCACAAGGGAGTAGATTCCTAAAGGAAACAAGATTTACTAACCAAAGAAAACCTTAGAATGCTTTGAGAAATAGAAGACTTTTAGCACGAGCAGAGCAATGCCCTATAGCTCCAGTACTTGTCGTTGAACCTGTGGCCCCACAGGTGGTCATACAACCAGCAGGGTTCAAGGCATTTATTGAGAAGTGGGCACATTGGACCCAGCAGGAGCTGGGGAGAATGAACATTGTATGCAGAGGCTGCGATGCCCAGCACTGGCATGCAGAGAAGTCGAGCGAGAGAACTGACCAAGTACCAGATGCTTTCGAGTCCTGTTCCAAGAGAGGGGATGCTGTGGTAGAGAAAATGTGGCCACTACCAGAACCCCTCCCTATCTTGAGGATGGGAATGGAGCCGGCATCAAGACACTTTAGAGAGGGGCTGAGGCACTGGAATAGCCAGTTTGTATTCACTTCCATCAGCTACAATATGGATGATCAGCCAACCACGTTTGGGGGAGGTTTCCAACCTTTCCAAGTTCATGGTACGATCTACTGTCATCCAGGCCCACTGGTTGCACCCAGTGGTGCCGATGCCCGATATTTACAGGTCTACCTCTATGATCTGGCCCATGTGGCCCAAGTGTGGTCCACTGGAGCTCTGGATTTAGATGGAGCCTTGATTAGCTCACTTACTGGAATGTTGCAGGAGACTTGCCCTTACATCTGGCTATATCATATAGCCGAAGAGGGATTGGCAGAAATCTCTGGGGATGAGCAAAACTACTACATCACCCTGGATCCAAAGTTGAGTTTGATTGTAGAGTCTGGGGCGAACATGAGAAGGGAGAACCTTCCAATTGTAGATGAAGTCTCCATGATTCTACCCAAGGAATATGGTAATGGTAGATTTAGGAACATCGTTTTGCCAGAGCAATCTAATAAAGTGGTACCTAATAGAGGATTCTCCATCATCAACCCCAATCATGCCTTCTGTTTGTGACTCAATTATGTTTTCCTCCATCCCTATCATGAACCCGGGTGGCGTTGGGGATGAAGGTGCAACCTCGTTGGAAATAGTCACACCAAGGACAGGTTAGCCTAGAGAGCCTGCTACCGCTTCCGCCTCTATACTAGGACTGATGAGCCATTAACCATCCTGCGGGTCCAAAGGTTACTACAGCAATTGGTAGTTGATGCTGGGGAGATCTCAGATCAGAACAAGCTCAACTGGCTACGGTCAAATCAGGCTCGCTTGCGGACTGATTTGTACAATGGGCTACAGGATGCGATGAGCGCAGATGACGTCAATTTTGCTGAGGTCGGAAGAAGGATTATCCTGCCATCCACGTTCACCGGAGGAGATAGATTTATGCAGCAGCTCTATGAAGACAGCATGGCTCTGGTGTGTCACTTTGGCAAACCATCCCGATTTATCACATTCACGGCCAATCCCAAATGGTCAGAGATTAAAATAGAGTTGTTACCTGGTCAGACTGCTCCGGATCGCCAAGATATGGTAGCTAGAGTTTCCCATCTCAAGGTACGGGATCTCCTTGATCAAATCAAAACCAAACGAAGCTTCAGGCATTGCCAGGGCTGGGCATGAACAACCGAGTACCAGAAGCGTGGCCTCCCTTACCTCCATCTTCTGCTCTTCTTGTGGACCACTACCTAGTTCCTGATGGTGGGTTATATTGACAGCTTTATTTCTGCTAAGCTCCCTACCGATGATGATGAGATAGGATAGCGGTTGTGGGCAATTATCCAGAGCACTATGCTCCACACTCAATGTGTTGGAGGTAATGGGCATGCCCTCTGCATGAAAGATTTGAACCCCCACTTTGTCTCCTCCTGTCATAAAGGATATCTCCAAGAATTTCTGGAGGAGACAATCATCCCGGTGAATGGGTATCCCTTCTATCGGAGAAGTGATAGTGGTCAATCCTTTACTGTTTGTGTTTAAGGATCGGGGGGTACAGTTATGGTTCCTGTGGATAATCGGAGGGTCGTCCCCTACCACCCCTACCTCTCTTTGAGGTATGATGCTCACATCAATGTGGAAGGATGCGGGTCTGTACAATTGGTAAAGTGCATTCACAAGTACATTTATAAGCGGAGTGATTGGGTCAATGCCATTGCGGACTCCGATGTCCAGGAGATCAAGCATTACCTCCATGAAAGGTACTTTGGACCAACTGAGGCCATGTGGCATTTGTTTGCATTTGATTCTTACAAGGAGTACCCACCAGTGATGCATTTGGCTCTGCATTTTGAAGGCCAGCAGCCTATCTACTTCAAGGGCCTTGATAATCCTGTGATGGTACAGGAGCTGATCGAGTCTTCCTTATTGACACTAATTAGATTCTTTGACTACAATCAGAAGAATGAGGAGGGGCAGCACCACTGGTACCAGGAGTTCCCAAAGCATTTTGTCTGTGGAAGAAAGCTGGGTTAGAAAAGAGGGGCAGAAGGGAATCTCTGTTGGACACATGTACTCCGCAAGTCCGTTGAAGGGTGAGCGATATTATCTCCGCATGCTGTTGACTGTCTTACGAGGTCCTATGGGCTTTGAACATTTACGCACAGTTGATGGTACTGTATACCCCGCATTTAAGAGTACCTGCATAGCATTGAGATTGTTGGAAGATGACGGGAAGTGGGTGGCCATGTTCAGAGAAGGTGCGGAGTTCTTGACTGGTAGGGCATTGCGACATCTGTTCGCTTTGGCACTCCAGTACACTACCATAACCGACCCAAATGTGATTTGGGAAGCATTCAGGGATAGTATGTGCAACAATCTTCCCAACCTGATCTCAAGTGGCAAGTCCCCGCAACCTGTGGGTATGGGGATATTTGACGGCGAGCCGCACCTCGCCTATGGACTGTACCTCATTCAGCAAGATTTGCTTGAATTTGGTAGAACCTTGGCTGGGTTTGGGTTACCGATACTGGGCCTTAATTGGACTGGTGGCGTACAATCTTGGCCAACCAAGGCTTGGAGGGAGAGAACCACTACAATGCTGTACAGGAGCAGGAGGCATATGCAATGATGTGGGATAAGCTAAATTCTGAGCAGGTTTCCTGCTTTGAGAAGATAGTGAGTGCCATGGAGCGTCAGGAACCTAATCCGCGTCTACATTGGAGTTCTGTTTTCTTTGTTCAAGGGCCAGCTGAGATGGGTAAGACTTTCCTCTATAATTGCTTATGCAGGCATTTTCAGGTCAGGGGAAAAGTTGTCCTTTGTATTGCATCCTCCGGGATGGTCGCCCAATTGTTACCTGGGGGTCGTACAGCCCACTCCAGAATCAAGATTCTATTGTCCAGTTCCTTCAGTGGATGCAATATAAATATCAATTCACCTCTTGCACAATTGATCAGATAGACTACCTTGATCATTTGGGGTGAGGTGCCAATGCAACATGAAATCTGCTTTGAGGCAGTGAGTTGGACACTGAACGATATCTGTCCAGTAGGTGACCACTCGCTTCTTGGTGCAATAACCACTGTCTTAGGTGCTGATTTTGCCCAGATCTTACAAGTCGTTCGGAGAGGTTCAAGGCAGGCAACAGTGCAAGCTTCTTCTTGACACAGTTCTATTTGGAGTTCTCTGCACATATTAAGACTAAAGACAACTATGTGGATTCCAGCCAATGATTGCAATCAGGTCTTCATCGACCTTCTCAAAAGTATAGTGATCGACCATTCCATGCCTGGTAGATTGGAATTGCCATCCTATATCTGTAGAGTGGCAACTGTAGATGAACTTTGTGAGCAACTCTACCCACAAGCACGGTTGAATGAGGTGGTTACGTCTTACAGTACGCTCATTGGAAGAGCTGTTTTCCCCTTCATGAATAATACTGTGAATGACTTCAATGACCTGCTTCTCGATAGGATGCCAGGTACAGAACATTCTTTTAAAACTCTCAATAAGGAGAAACTTAGTGATGAAGCTTCTGCTCCGGAGCCCTATGCACCAGAGTACTTGTAAAGTATCAACTTGGCCTCAATAGCACCATCATGTCTCAAACTCAAGATTGGAGTACCACTAATTCTCCTCCGGAATCCGAGTCCAAAGACTGGGATGTGTAATGGGACTAGCTTAAGACTGGTAGGAATAGATCGCAATTGATGCAGGTTGTGATACTGGGTGGTAAATGGGATCGTGAGATTCGCGTTCTGCCGTGGATAAATCTTACGACCAGTGATGAAGATCTGCCTTTTCTTCTTGAAAGAAAATGGTTCCTGGTCTCGTTGTGCTTTGCCATGACAGTGAATAAATCCCAGGGACAGAGTCTTGTGAAGTTTGGAGTGTATCTCTGCCCCCATGCCTTTATACATAGTCAGCTTTATATTGTCTTGTCATGGGTAACATCTCTTAATGGTCTTACACTATTGCCATCCAGTAATAGTTCTAACAGCACAGCAAATGTGGTGTTCCCAGAGGTGCTGCAAGGCTTATATGAAAGCAAGTTCCTCCTTTCCTCCTTAGTTTTCCTGATACTGATCTTGATTTTTGATAGTGATATAATCCAGCAGTAGTACTCTCGCTGGCACCTAATAATGATCACCTTAGACCTGAAGGCAGAATTGGGATTGGATTTCCTACCAAGGGCTCTTTATGCTACACCTTATGATGATATTATATCTGAAGGTATCAAGTAGCTTAGGTAATCATTTCACATCCTATGAGCTAAGTTCTAAAGGCGCTTAGAATCCGAACCTGGTACTGATAGCAGCTGGTTGGCTCTTCTATACCTTATGATGATACTCTTTCTGAAGGTTTGGGTATTTTCTTTATGTTTTTTCTTACATTTTCATTTTTTCTCTTTTAAATTCCCATTCTTCTCCTGTTTCCTTCCATTCATCTCTCCCCTATGTCTTACTATTATTTGCAATTTATTCTCCCTTTACTTGTACTATAAAGTTATATTTTTTTTGTTTTTTTTGCAAATTTTTTCTACAAGCCCAAAGCCCTAAAACCTGTTTTTGTTAGAGTACTACATTTTTGTTTTTACATATTCATTTACATCTCAACCGTGGGTGAGAGGGCTGCTGGTTTCCTATGGACTACTTTATGTTCTTTATAATACAAAACCTTTATGCTCCAAACCTTTCCACTATACGGATCAGACATAGTGACAAGAACCTATCTGCTAGGCTGATCGAGTTAGCAACATAAAGATCTCTACTCTCGGCCTTAGTGAGAAACTGCCACTTCAGTGAAAATACCAATATAGGGCCAACAGACTTGTGGAGCTCTTGGACACAGTTCAGGGCAGTTCAGAAGAAGAACGAAGTCGTTACTTGTTGCAAGTACAACGAGTAGTAGGAAACTATAACAGACTTGAACAGGCCGTATTGGGTCTAGAAGCCTGTTTTCTAGTCTTCTATTATCTTTATATCTATCAGGTTGCACATTGCTCGCATGTCCAGCTTGGTAAAGGTCTTTGCCTTGGAGATTTGCGCGAATGTTTCGATCCCCAGTGGTAGTGGGCCATGGTTCTTTATTATCACCTTCTTTACTGCCCAATATTCTACACACAATCTCAAGGAGCAATTCTACTTCTTGATGAACATGACAGGAGAATCTGCAAGCTAGGTAGAGCCTCAGAAGAAGTCATTCACAAGATATTCATCAAGCCAATCCCGCAAGGCCTCCAGCTACAAGGGTGGAAGGTTCAATAGAGTCCAAAAGAAGGTTTTGAGCCTGGTAACATAGAAATTGTGGGATCTTCTAGTCAGTGTGGGTGCAAATAGTTCTGTTCCTTTTTCAAGAATTAAGACATAAAGTCATGCCATTCAGGTGGGATAATGTCTCTAAGTTCTTGTTTCTCTGGTACCTTGTAGCCTAGTGCCCGCTATACCTCATAGGTTTTGACAATATATAGAATATCTCCTTGCACTCTGGGAATACCTGTCACATCAAAGGTGCCGTGTTCGAGATTGTAGTCTGATTCCAAGATAACAGTGTTGCTGGCGAACTGGATGATTAAGTCATATTGTCCCAATTAAGGGTTACCCACGGTCAAGGGGCATCCACATTGTTTGGTGATAAAGGCTGGTACTACTCCTCAGTGGTTATTGGTCTTTAGCTCTATCAGGGTCAGGTGCCTAATTGCACAGGAGCTGATCGGTCTTCTATCTATGACTACTAGTTGGACAGTTTCTTTTAGTTGGAATGAGGAAAGGTAATGGTGGCTAGTGAAGTCTTTATCAATGAATGCATATCAAGTTGGTCCAGGGTCCATGTGAGCATGGGAAGGGATTATGTTTTGGTTGATAATAATATCACCAGTCATGACCAGGTAGTAATCTTCAGTTCCACTTTCTATTTGGTCCACAGACAAATTAGATATAGATAAAGCAAGAAAGGACTTAATATAAGCCATGTCAGTTTAGTATTCTGCATGTGGGATAGTGTTACGGTTTCCCACTACTCATTGTGCTCCCCATAGCTAAAGACCTGCTTCTTCTTCCAGATTGCCCTGCGCTCTGTCCAAGAGCCCCTCGTGTCTCTTGGCAATATCTTAGTATTCCCATTTAAGAATGGGTTTCTCACAAGTGGCGAGAGTCTCCACCTTTACATTGCTAGGTTGACTCACATAGCCGACAGGTTCCTAACTCTGTGTCTTGCCCGCATAGTAGAATGTGTGCAGAGTAAAGGTTTTGGTATTTGTAAGTAGCGTGAAGTAGCAGATAGGAAATAATAGTAGATGGGTGTGTCAAGAGCTAACCCATCTGTGTAAACATGGCCTTTATATAGTCCTCTTCCAGCCACCCTAACCCTGCTCTGATACTCAAGCGAGATCAGGTGCAAAGGCAATCATAACCCTGTATAATACAATCGAGCCATGTAGACACAACATAAAACAATTCCATGGCCTCTAACTGAGGTCACATGCATAATGTAAATCAACCGGAAACATAAATCAAACCACATGATGGGGAAACAAAGTCATGCGTGGAATATAGATAGGCCACATGACTTATTAAGGACATCGTGTGCAAAGCGTAAACGAGTCTGCCTTACCAGTATGTCTTACCAGTCAGTCTAGACTCTACGTATAACGTCAAACCTTCGTCATGTGCAAAATATCAATTTAAACATAAACAAGCCCCAGGACCCGCTAACGAGGTCCTTTGCGTGAAAACATAACTTAACCCCAGGACCTCTAAAGGAGTTCATGTATGAAACCCATTGCTCACTACCGTCAACTGGCTAGCACTTCTCGAGCCACATCGTGACAGATGCCGAGTTTTCCAATTACACAGACTCAGGGCTGGTAGCTGCAGGAACTACAAGGGGGTCAAAAGGCAAGATGCTGGCAGCTTGCATTCAGTGGGGTCTCTTGTTTGAGTATTGCTTGGCCATAGGTCTATGCTCTCCATGGTAGATACACGGGACTCAACTCATTCTGTGTTCCCTCAGGATATTGTTGAAGGTTGGCCATTGTGCTGAGAGGTCTATTTGGCTATAGGCTACACCTCTCAAAGTAGTGATTGCAGAAGCAGGGGTGTCCTATATGGTTTGAGTGGCAGCAGGGGTGTCCTAATAAGAGGAGGAAGAATGCTTACTATCACACAGGCAGGCCTGAATATTGTTACTCAACCTCTCTAACAAGTTAGAATAGAGGGTCAAGATCTCTGGTGGGTCTACAATGGTACTTCAGGGGTCTTTTAGTTCTGAGCCAAGGCCCCGGTACAGTATGGCTTGCCTGGGAGGGTCATTCCCCTTGCTTTTAGTACCCAGGTGTTCGAAGTGCATGAGGTATTCCACCAATGTGCAGTTCATTTACTAGAGATCCCCTATGCGTCATTCTTCCACAGTGACCCTGTTTGGATCCGCAAATACTTATTCCAGTTCTGCTAAGAGACCCGCGGTGTCTGCATAATTGATGCCCACTGCCATAATTATTATTATTATTATTATGTATCATTACGCTTATGGAGCCGTGCAGGCTATGAAGCGGCAACTAACATACAGAAGGTACCACCTGGTACCGGTCCAAAATTCCGTCTCTTGCTATGATTGTAGCAGCTTTTCAGTGGGCACGTCATAGGCCAAGTAATGAAATCCTCCTCTC